>JASAMX010013655.1:0-10527 GCA_030248175.1 Microlaimidae sp. YZB2_3 | reverse complement strand
GAATTTTGCCCGGGACACCCCGGAACCGGAACTGCCCATCACTACAGTTTGTCAAATATTTTACAAATACAATATTTTTTTAAACTTTATAAGTATTTTTTAAAGCACGAATAATCTTTACATAATTCGTTTAAAAAATTACCTGATATTAAATGATATCGCCCGGGTGTTTTCAAAAAAATGATCGTCAACGCTTTTCGCCCCCTAGCTAAATGCGGGTGATGTTTTAGGATCAGTTGGGGTGCGCAGGGCCACAAACACTAGAAAACAGCTTCCAACAGGGATTCCATTCATTTTAACCGGCACCCGCCCAGGACCAGCTAGCTAACTGCATTAGCTACTCTCTTTCTAACTGATAACGTCTTAAAATTGAGGTATTTCACTCGCTGCACCTTCCAAACCGCGCTCTTTCAACTATATCACCCGCCGACAGAGAAGCCGCCATGACTGACAACAACTTTTGCCGTCTAATTTTATCCGCCCTTTTCTGTTTTTTAAAACCACTGTTACAATTTAACATTTTATTCACTTTGGAATATCCCGACCTTAAGTATTCGCTATGCACAGATACGTAACAGGCAGATACGCGTAGACCAGACAGCGTAGGATTCGCCCGTACGTACGGTACAGTAACGTAAAATTTGTTAATGAGCACCTACCTAATCAAAGAAAAATTACAAAAAAATGCAGGTTAAAACATTACGAGTTTTCGCATATTTTGTAAAAAAAATGCGTTAAGCAATATAATGATAATTTTATTATATTTCACTATTTTGAAATTTAAAAAAAATTTTGTTCAAATAACTCACACTTTGATAAAAAATTATCATATTCTAATGTTTTTTGGTTTACCAATTTTAAATTTATTTTAAACTTGTTTTTAGAAGCACTGTACTTACTATTCCAATCTTTTAAATGTGTGGTGGTTCCGTTAAATTTTTAAATTTTATTTAAATTGGTCGAGGTCGATCTCGATACTATGGATACGCAACCCTATTGTTTTTGTGGCAGCATGTTTTATTTAAACGCCACGCAATAGGAAAAAAACACTCGTTTTCTTCAAAATTTTATTGTTTTTTTTGTGATTTTCGCTTAGTAAATCATTAGTTTCACTTCAAATTTGAAAATTGTCTAAAATTAACATGATTAAACATATCATACTTTTTTCCTACTCCACTTAGAACAGTTGTTGATAAATGAACATAACAACATAAAACATAACAACGTAAACACAGCACTTGTATGCCTGCAATTCATGGTTGATACCAAAATTAAGCAACTTAAATTACATAAGTTTTTAATTTAACAAAAACATAATAAAAATAGCAGCAATTTATAGTTTATCTTTTATTATAATAAATTGAAAACCAGTGATTTCGTAAAGTATACATTACAATGATATTTTAGAAAATTTTATAATTTAAAAGATTACGAAGGTCGTCAATGTGTTTTTTCTATCGAGATGGCCTTTTCAATGTCACTTTAAATAATATTCTCAACTGCAAAATTTGCTTTTAAAAACCGCTAATTGTTGATTGATGATTATTACACAGCTGATTATAAAACAACTATTTTAAACTTTAATATTATAAGTCCTAATTTTGTAAAAAAAAAATTTATTCAAAAAACTAAACTTTGACCTTTTGTTAATTTGTACCCATTAAAAATTTATCTTATATGTTTATATTTTTCTATTTGAAACTATCTGTTATGAAGCCAATAATATAAATAGAGATATAATAATAATTTTATTTTAGATAATCTATGAATGAATACAGTATATTAAAAGTAATAGAAAACAGTAGCACATTTCATATATGTTAATAGTTTAACGCTTCATTACTTATGGTAAATCTATGTGATATTTATTAATGCATTACAATATTCGCACTAAGGACTTGCAATCCCTATAGGGATTGCGAACGCAATCCGCTGTGTGTTTACGCGCGTCAACTTTATTTTATCTACTGTCTTGAAGTGAGTATTCGTTTTATAAAATTCACGTGTTGCATTACATCATCATTTTAGTTTAATTAAAAATAATTATAGTGGTATACTTAATTAAATTTTATTTTTTATAAAACATGTTTTTTCATAAACAGACCGTTTTTTTTGTATCAATATAGTAAAAAAATTAAAATAATGAAATTACAAAATGTCGTCAATAATTTTTTATTTGGATTTCTTAGTAAATAATACGGTGTAATGATAGTAATACCTAAATCTATAAAATGACTATAAAAACTAATAATTAAGTGCCCTGAAGAAGGCCATTGCGAGCACTAACTGGGGTGCTTCTAATTAAGGACGCGCCCTAGTTAGGGCAGAAAATGTATTTACACAATATATGAAACACACAATCTTCTTTTATGTTATATATCATTTTTGTTAATTACAGCACGATTCTTCTGATACGATACAAAAGTTTGTTTATAATAATACTAGATCACGTTAGGTAAAAAAACCTTTTAATTTGGTTTTTGTTTTCATAACTTACTGTAGTTGAAGATTATAAAACTTTAGTTAAAAAATTATTATATTTATTTTTGTTTCTAACAGTTCTCCAAGTTAATTTGTTAAACTTAACCAAAATAAATACAGTGTACTATTTTAGTGCGCATGAAAATTTACAGTAGGGTTTTGTAGACATCTTTTATTTGACAAAAATGATTGATGGACATGGTTATATAACTCCCAAACGAAATGGATGAATTGCTACAAAGTTCATTTGAAACAAATTCAAACAAAACAGGTTTTAAAATATTTTTACCTATGTTTTAAATTCAGTAAAAAATAATTTTAATAAATTGATTATTAAAACAAAAAAAATCTAAAAAAATATTAGAGACGGACAATTGTTTTTGCCTAATTAAAAAAACACCCACATAAAGTATTATGCTACTACATAGCATACTGATTTTTTTAAAACTGGTTTACTATATTTTATTACACAATAATGTCAATTGGACAGCAAAAAATTAATAATTGTTGTACACATTCTTAGGAAAAAATAAGTATAAAACAAATATGGAGAAAAAGTATACCGTTTTGGCCGACTGTTTTAATAAAGCTATATTGTACATCTCAGATTAATTAATATATTAACGAAATATCGTTATAATATCAATGCTTAAATTTAAAATATTAATCCATAAATCTTACGTAAATGCCACTGAGGTTTGGAAAGTGAATGCAACTGTTGACTCTCCATAGTTCTTTTGTTGAAAACCGCACAAAATTACGGAGCATAGTTTTTATCAACTGAATGTCCAATCAACTGCGCGCAACCCATGCATATGCAAAATAAACTACACCATATAAAATTATTTATTATGTGATATTTATGAATTATAGTTTGGGATATGCGAAAAACTTTTACGTTCAAATCAACTAAAACTATAGACTAGGATAACTATATTTTTGATAGTTTGATAAAAAATAATAAATAAAATATAAAAAGATAAATTTATCTCACACTTAAAATTGTATTTTGTTTTAAAAATCTTCCAAAGTTATCAGTCCCTTAATAATAATAATAGTATAAAGTGTAAGCAAATGATATTTAATATCAACACATTAAATTAACCTTTTAGTAAAATTCAAAACTGTCCATAGAAATATACGCATAAAATGCAAATCAAACCAAATGAATTTTATATATAAATCTAATTTTGCCGACACCTTAAAAATTGTAATATAATAGTAGTGTAACATTTTGATAAAAAAAAAACAAAATTATCAATATGCTAAAATATACTATTTTTGAACTAATATATTTAATAGAATAAAAAGATTTTCGATAATTTACCTTCAAATTCACTTAATTTTAGAGGAACTATACTGGGTAATCCTAAATACAGGGATTATGTCAAGTCAAAAACAATGACCAATTTTAGTTAGTTATAAAACACGGAAGACAGTTAATTCAACCAATATTTAATTATTTGTATTATTTCCAGCTACAAACATGGATTTAAACTGAGCTAATCTTCAACTAAAAATAAGTGAACTGAATAAAAATATTTCAAATAGATAGATATATTTACAAACAAAAAAAAAACATAAATAGTTTTTTTTAAATCTTGAAACGTTTTTTTAAATTGTTTTTTTTTTCAAATAAATAAATAGAACAGTAAACTTAACTTGAAATGGATTTTTGATCTTGTGCCAAACCAATAAAAATTATAGTTAGTAGACTTAGTTATGATTGCACAATCTTAGCACATTATTTCAAAAGCACATTGTTTGGCTCCAACCCAGAATCATCTGAAGTGTTTCGATGTTAAAACTACCGAAATAAAAGGTAAAAACTACGATTAAAAGTTTTTTTTACAAAGATCCAACTCCGGCGCTTTAAGATACAACAACATACAACAGAGCGAAGGCGAAGGAGGACTGAAATTCGGTTCACGCACAAGGTCGTTGCTGGGGCCGTTGTTAGACGGTTGGTAGTTGTTCATTCGTCAAAAATGACTGATCACTACGGTCCGAGGGTGGAATGGGAACTTTTGTTCTCCGTCCTGCCCCATATGCATGGGTGGCGCATGGAGAGTGAGTGTATGGACTCCCCAGTATTCCAGCATTTATCATTACTGCTTCGCCGCCCTTCGTGCATTTCCATGTGTGTGTGTTTTGCGCAAGGAGCGGTAGATGTACAGACCATATAATATTACACCCATCTATTATCGACTGTGTTCTCACATATTATATCCCCAACGGCCCACCTGCGCACAGTACACTGTGAAGAGAATAAAAACCAGCCGCTCTCGCTGACAGAAACTAAATTTGACAAGCAATTCCATAGATTATGCCGCGACTTCGCGAGTTGACCACACACAAAACAACAATGAAAAACACAATAAGGAACCTCCACTTACAGAAGGAAATTAAAACTACGCTGTTTCTGTTTGCTGTTGGTCTTAAATTGCGTTGGAGTTTTATTATTAAAAATTATATCATAAAGGTCTCATTTTTTATTTTATTTTTTAATAATATTAGATGAAATAAATTAATCCAATTGTTTGCCTGAAGGACGAGAAAATCAAAACAAAAATGATAGTTTATGAATCGTACATAATAAATGCATATATTGGAAGATTAGATTAATAAATAGTACGCTCAGTATTGTCTTGCAGGGTCTTATTACCAAAAAATTAAGGAGAGTCAACAATTGGTAACGCATTTTCCACATATCAATCTCACTTACGTTAAATTCAAGGATTAGTGATCAATAATGAATGAATCTTAAAAATGTTTGCAGAGAAAAACCCTACTTAACCCAAAACTTCATCGTAACTGCTTTAGTTAAAACATATACTTAATATAATAATCTTAACATTTAGGTTCGACCAGATCATTTTTATGAGTGTAAATAAATAAGGCTATTTTGTTTAAAAAAAAAACAAGCGGCAAAAATCGTAGTTTTTGTGAGTGCGACCTTTGTGATTTTTCAATAATTTTTAAGTTTGATTAAGATTAAAAAAAAACTCGGGTAAATTTGCTTATAGGTTATAAATGTTTAGAATAGCCATTTAAATCTTCTCTCATCTTAAATACTAAACTTAAATGCTGTCTGGAAGCGACAAATCTTACAAGCAAAGTTTTTGCAGTTTGGTTTTAATAATCCTTACACATATATTAACGTAACATAATGACCCTTTAATTTCTTTGCTTTTTTCTTTAAAAGATCAGTCAATTTGCAATTTGCTTTCATAATTATGTTAATTTTATTTTTTCATTTGCAACAATTATGAAACTAATGCAATAAACAAGAATAAATTGCGGTTATTTTTGAAAAAATAAGCGGAATTAAAAATAATAAATTTAAAAAAAAAATTAAACAAACAGCACTAAGTTTTTAATTTTAAAAGGACTTTTTAGTTTCAGACATGTTTTAGCCATTTCAAATAATTGTAAATGGAAATTTCTGATTTTGGCGGTTTTCCAAAATCAGAAATCGCTTATTTTTGGACCGAAATTAATTAAAATTTGCATTTTCAAAAGAATATAAGTAATTTAAGACCGTTAGAAACACCCCAAACTATTTCAAAATCAAGTTTTCAATGTGTTTTGGCAAAAATTGCGTTTTTTGGTTTGACGCTACCTGATGGCATTTTGGCTTAGTTTTTAAATAAAAAAATTATTATAAAATGGATCAAAAGAAATTAAGAAGCATCAATTTTTACTGCTTTCATTTACTGGAAAATAATAATCCATTTTCATTAATAATGTTGACATTGTTCCAAATTTAAAAAATTTCCAAAAAAGGCGAAAAAAACGTTTTTGGAGCATTCTGTAGTTAAACCATTTATCCACGCAACCATCCACACAAAAAAGCTTTCGAAAAAAAGTTATTTTTACTTAATTTTAACAATTTGATTGACAATCTTAATAACGTATATCTAGCAAGATATTTTGGTGAAGAGCACTTGCAATTTTTATCCCAATTTTCAAGATTTAATTAGCTTAAAGCCAAAGGAACTTAAAATTGAAATTTAAAATGAAAACGAATGAAAATTAATAACGCGAAAACAAAAAAAAATACAGAATTTCATTAAATACAGCGTTCAAAAAAAGTCAAAATGAGCTAACATAAGAAATATGAGAATATACGTTTGGTTTGGCAAAGTAAAGAAATAAAAATTACAAAAAACAACATTATTTAAATCTTGCATTTTATTTGGCTTAACTGTACAGCTCTAAATTCCCGCGCTTCTAAAAAGTTTTTATTTGGTTACTATCACCACAATTGCCAAGTGAAAAGAAAATATAACAATGTATCACTGTATTCAAATTGGACACAAATTAGTTTCGTTTTTACCCAAGTTTATATGCGTAAATAAAATCACAATATCAACTGCTAAAAATAAATTTCTAATATAAAATAAATTCAACACCAAGTTTTTGAATTTATATTTATACATTAAGTGGAATATATGATGAAAATTAATAAAAGTGCCATGCAGTAAAAAATTTTTTATTAATACTAAGAGTTTTTTTTTCAATTATAATTCTGACTGAAATTTTCTTTAGTATTATTGAGTGTGTGTGTGTGTGTGTGTGTGTGTGTGTGTGTGTGTGTGTGTGTGTGTGTGTGTGTGTGTATATATATATATATATATATATATATATATATATATATATATATATATATATATATATATATATATATATATATATATATATATATATATATATATATATATATATATATATATATATATATATATATATATATATATATATATATATATATATATATATATATATATATATATTAAATAATACTAAGAAAATTTCAGTTGGGTAATTGAAAAAACTCTTAGTATTAATAAAAATTTTTTTTACTGCATAGCACTTTTATTAATTTTCATCATATATTTCCACTTAATGCATAAATATAATTCTCGAAAAGCTTAGTGTATGAATATATTTTATACTAGAAATTTATTTTTAGCAGTTGATATTTTGAATTTTTATTTTATGCATCTAAACTTAGGTAGGAAGACAAAAGCTTAATTTGTGTGCCAATTTGAATACAGTGATACATCCTGTTATATTTTCTTTTCACTTGCCAATTGTGGTGATAGTAACCAAATGAAAACTTTATAAAAGCACAGCACTTTTAGAGCTGTACACCTAAGCCAAATAAAATGCAAGATTTTAAATAATGTTGTTTTTTTGTAATTTTTATTTCTTTACTTCCCAAACCAAACGTTAAGTATCTCATATTTCTTATGTTAGCTCATTTTGACTTCTTTTTGAACGCTGTATTTAATGAAATTCTGTAATTTTTTTTGTTTTCGCGTTATTAATTTTCATTCGTTTTCATTTTTTAAGTTTTCAATTTTCAGTTACTTTTAAGCTAATTAAATCTTGAAAATTGGGAAAAGATACAAAGTGCTTTTTCAGCCAAAATATCTTGCTAGGTATACGTTATTAAATTGTCAGATAAATATTTTAAAATTAAGTAAAAATAACTTTTTTTGAAAGTTTTTTTGTGTGGATGGTTGCGTGGATAAACTACAGAATGCTCCAAAAAACGTTTTCGCCTTTTTTTGGAAATTTTTTTTAAATTTGGAACAATTTCCAACATTATTAATGAAAATCGATTATTATTTTCCAGTAAATAAAAGCCGTAAAAATTGATGCTTCTTAACTTCTTTTTGCATCCATTTATAATAGGATTTTTTTATTTAAAAACTAAGTGCAATAGTCAAACCAAAAAACGCAATTTTTTGCCAAAACACATTGAAAACTCAATTTTGAAAATAGTTTGAGCTCTAACGGTCTTAATTACTTATATTCTTTGGAAAATGCAAATTTTAATTGATTTCGGTCCAAAAATAGCGATTTCTAATTTTGGAAAAGTTCGCCAAAATCCAGAAAATTTCATTTATCATTTGGAAATGTGTAAAACATGTACTCAAAACTAAAAAGTCCTTTAAATTTGAAAACTTGGTGCTGTTTGTTTAATTTTTGTTTAAATTTATTATTTTTTTAATTTTGCTTATTTTTCAAAAATAACCGCAAATTTTGTTTATTGCATTAGTTTCATAATTGTTGCAAATGAAAAATAAAATTAACATAATTAATATGAAAGCAAATTGCAAATTGACTGATCTTTAAAGAAAAAAGTAAAAAGATTCGTTGTATGCTACGTTAATATATGTGTAAGGATTATTGAAACCAAACTGCAAAATGTTTCTTGTTTTCAGTTTTTATCACTTCGAACACATTAAGTTTAGTATTTTAATCAAAACATTAATGGGTATTTCTAAAAATTTATAACCTATAAGCAAATTTACCCGAGTTTTTTTAATATTTAATCGAACAAAAAATTATAAAAGTTTTAGCCCCACAAAAACTACAATTTTTGCCGCTTGTTTTTTTTTCAACAAAATAGCCTTATTTATTTTTTACAGCTCATAAAAATGATCTGGTCGAACCTAAGATTATTATATTAAGTATATGTTTAGTTTTTTGAAGCAGTTTTCAAATATTCTTCCTCTTGTTTTTAATTTCGTCATTATTTTTGATCACTAATATTTGAATTTAACGTCACGTTACCAATTGTTAATTCTCCCTTAATTTTTTCGGTAATAAGACCCTAAGAACGTACTACTTATTAATATTAATCTTCAAATATGCATTTATTATGTACGATTCATAAACTATCATTTTTGTTAATTTTCTAGATTATTTCAGGCAAACAATTGGATTAATTTATTTCATCTATATTTATTAAAAAATAAAATAAATAAAATTTTCTTATGATATAATTTTTAATAATAAAACTCCAAATTTCAATTAACCAACAGCCTATGTAGTGGAGGGTTCCTTATTGTGTTTTTCATTGTTGTTTTGTGTGTGGTCAACTCGCGAAGTCGCGGCCGGGGCTCCTCGAATTGCTTGTCAAATTTAGTTTCTGTCAGCCGAGAGCCTATGTTTTTGTACTCTTCCCCGCGGTGTTCTGAGTTTGGTGTTTGGGGATATAATATGAGAAAAACACAGTGAAAAAAATAATGTATATATGGTACTGTACACTCTACCGCTCCTTGCGCAACGCGGCATCGTGGAAATGCACGAAGGGCGAGAAGCGTAATGATAAACGTTGGAATGCTGGGCGGAGTCCATACACTCACTCTCATGGCGCCTCCCAAAATGCATATGGGGCAGGGGGAGAGCGGAGGAAAAGTTCCCTCCACCCTCGGACCCGGTCCCCGTGATCCGCAGTTTTGAGACAGATGGAACAAGTTCCGACATTCTAGCGCGGCCCCGCCGAGAGCGACCTTGTCGTGGAGCGCGTCCCTCCCTCGCCTTGCCTCTGTTGTATGTTGTTGTATCTTAAAGCGCGGGAGTTGGATCTTTGTGGAGAACTAGTGGTAGTTTTTACCTTTTATTTTGGGTCGTTTTAACGTCGAAACGGCTTCAGATGATTTGTAGAATAAAGCCAAACAATATGCTTTTGAAAATAATGTGCTAAGATATCAGATCATAACTAATACTACTAACCTGTGGTTTATTGGTTAGCACAAAATACCATTTTCAAGTTAAGTTTACTGTTCTATTTTATTTATTTGCAAAAAAAAACAATTTTAAAACATTTTAAGATTAAAAAAAACTATTTATGTTTTTTTGTTTGTAAATATATCTATCTATTAGAAATATTTTTATTAGGTTCCCACTTATTTTTTAAGTTGAAGATTAGCTAGTTTTTAAAATCATGTTTTATAATTTTCTGAATACAAATAATTAGAATATTGGTTGAATTAACCTCTCACTGTTTTATAACTAACTAAATTGGTCATTGTTTTTGACTTAATTTATAATACCTGCTATAGGATTACCCAGTATGATTTCCCTCTAAAATTAAGTGATTAAAAGTTAAATTCGAAAATCTTTTTTATTCTATTAAATATATTAGTTCAAAAATAGTATATTTTAGCATATTGACTATTTTTCCTATCAAATGTTACACTATTACAATTTTTAAGGTGTCGGCAAAATTAGATTTATATTGGCGAT
>JASAMX010013653.1:0-12601 GCA_030248175.1 Microlaimidae sp. YZB2_3 | reverse complement strand
CAGACCTAGGCAGAGTGTTCTTTTGCAGCAAGATTGTTTCAGTAGAAAAATAAATTAAATTTCAAAACCAATTCTAATGTTTTTTATTTATGCGCCAGTACCAATCCTTTTACCTGGCGCGTTGTAAAGCGGCAATCTATTGGAAACGAGTCTTTTGCTGCAATTCTGAATCATTGGCTACAGGGCGTATGCTTCTTCTTCACAAGAAATGCACTCCACCTCAAGAAAGAAGGGAAATGCCCAGTGGCAAGTAAGGGTAACAATGAGCTTAGCTTTAAACTTTTTAATGCTAGATCCTTGAATAATAAGATTTGTGTTTTGCAGGATATTTTTTGTATTTAGCTTGAAATACAAAGTAGTAATAGTAACCGGCACTCACCTTTTTTCTGACACAACAAACAGCTACTTGCTATAAACTGCATATGTATGACAGAAACGGGAATAAGGGAAGAGGTGGCCGTTTTTGTGGCTGAAAAAATTTCTACTGTGTTAGTTCAAACACCTGAAATTCGCAAAGGAATTGAGCACATATGCTTGGATTTAATAATTAAAAAAATTAAAAAATCTTCGAATTTCGTCAGTTTATTTGCTACCTTTCAGCTCAATTGAGACTTTTCAATGAATGTAAAAACTCTTTTTATCATGGCTGGCGACTTTGACTTTCCAATTAAACAAGATAAAAACGTATTGGATTTAGTCTTTTGTTCAATCCCAGATTAGAAAAAATAACTGCATGTATGAACCTGTTGTCAGTTCTTGCGATCATAATGCTATAGATTTTGTCGCAAAAAATCGCGTAAAAAAATCTTTACCGTCAGTTTAAAAAATGTCTATTAAAAAGTTTTTTGTTGAAAAAGAAAAAAATCTTATTGATTCAAAAATGTCAAGAAGTTTTATGAACTTGTTAATTCAAAAACCAAGTCTATAGAATCCCTTCCACCATTACAAAGAAATGATGGCACTTTTGCGTTTGATGATCAAGAAAAAGCTAACATGCTTTTCAGCTAAAAATTTTTTTGCTAAAAATTTTTCAGCTCAGTTTACTAATAACTATAGCGAAATTCCAAATTTTAAGCGTAGGTCACCTGAAGGCGCTGCATTAAATTCCGTAGAATTTTCATACAATAATCTAACTAACGTAATTTGTAGACTTCCTTCTAAAAATTCTAAAACTCTGGATGGGTTCCCTAATATTTTCCTGAAATTAAATGATACGCAAATCGCACTTCCACTGTCAATATTTTTTAAAATTAGCATGGAAAATAGTGTTCTACAGCAATAAAACTGATTTGACTAAAACATTAAAAAATTTTGTGACTGGTCCGATCGATGGCAACCAAAAGTAGCTTTTCAAAAAAGCTATATTCTTACAGTTGGAAATAGCTTGGTGCCAAAGTTTCCATACTCCTTAAATAATAGTAATATTTCGTCAGTTTCTTGTATTAATGATTTAGGTGTATATTTAACTAGTGATTTGTTCTTTTACTCATTGCTCTAAAATTATTTTCTAAAGCTTCCTCAAGAGCCGGCCTTATTCTACGCTGCTTTAACAGTAAAAACTTTTTTTTGCTTATATGAACCTATAAAGTATTTGTCAGGCCAATCAAACATATCCGTTTTAATGCATATTTAATCACTTACATTAAAAAAAATACAAAAATTTTTTACTTGCAGGGTATGTAGATGCTGCAACTGTTTTATAGTAATTATGAATCACGTTTAAAACCTTTATTTTTAGATTCTTTAGAGCTACGTAGACTAAAAGCGGATCTTTGTATGGTTTATAATAGAAGTAATAACAATGTAGATTTAAACTTCAACGATTTTTTTAACATACAAGTAGCCCGTGTCAGCCATACGGCTGACAAATAATTATTTTTTTTTCAGATTAATTTTTTAATTTCTCAAATATAAATCCTCCTGTGATAATTCCCTTAACTGTAAGCTTTGTAATGCTATCTCATTTAACTCACTTTCTTTACTAGTTAGCAAGAATGATCCATTCCGTCGTTTTGGTAAAAATGGTTTGTCCAGCATACAGATGTCCATGTTACATTTTTTAAAAATTTTAACCTCTTACGACACTCTCTGAGCGGTAAGCTTTTTAATGATGTCTTATTTAGGCCAATATTTTTTTAAGTTAAGGAGGAAGGTTCATATCAACTTTTAAAAAAGTTCGTTGTCCAACATAATAATGTTCATGATGATTTTTTCTAAAAAAAATGATACGCATCTATATCATTTGCTAACATCTATTAATAATAAATAGCAGTGCAAATAGCAACAATTAGCAATAGAAATAAATTTAACTTTTAAAGTTTATGGGGCCCTCTGGTGAAACTGTGTTGTCCAGATTAAAAATGTCCATGTTATTTTTAAAACATTTAACCCTTTTATGACATTCCCTAACATGCAAGCTTTGCAATGATACCTCATTTAACCTAATTTATTTTGCATTTGGGAAGAAGGGTCCATCCACCTTTTGTTAAAAATGCGTTGTCCAGTATAATAGCGATCATGTTCATATTTCCAGAAAAACATAATATTCTGGCTTTTAATTGACAAAGTCTTTAAGTTTAAAACCAATAAGTTTAAGCCAATTCAACGAAAAAAAATTTTAACTTCCAAAGTCCGTAGAGCCCCCGTTTTTGTGCAAATGCGTTGTCCAGCCCAAGGATGTCCATGAATTTTTTTATTTCAACATCTTTATGACATTGCCCAGTCTGTAAGCTATACAATGATATCTCATTTAGCCCAATCCTTTTTTTGGTTGGGGAGGAAGTTTGTTCCCATTTTTAGTGAAAAAATTTTTTAGTCCCGTTTTTTTATAATCCAGTACTAAGATGTCTGTGCTAATTTTACCATTCTGGTTTTAAATTGGCTACTTACTCTTATTAATAAGTTCGAGTCAATTCAGAGACAAAAAATTTTCAATTTGCAAAGCTTATAGTTTTCCCCCTTTTGTGAAAATGTGTTGAAAAAAATGATAACTATAAACATATGTCATTACGCAGCTAAAACTATAGTTTTAGGTTATTTTTGTTAATTCAAATAAAAAAATGGTGGACTGGCCTTCAAAAAATTTATTAAAATAGAACAGAAAAAAACTCCCGGGTATGTACATTATGTGGACCATAGGAAATTTGCATTTTGTTTGGGCAGCATCCCAATGAAACAAATTTCTACAATTATTATTATGATTTGTTTATACGTTGAACTGAATTACACAGCACTGCTGCATTTTTTTTAAGTCTGATAAAATGCCAATTGAAAAAATCATACCCACAGCAATTTTTGACAACCGCTAAATCGCCACTTTTTCAAATTTGTAGTTGCTTCTTACAAATACAAATTGAAAAAGCGGTCACCACAATGGTCACACGCTAAGACCTAGGCCCCTTCCCACGTCAAAGCACTATGCATACAAATCATAGTGTGGAACTTACCTGATAAGGGTGGCTATGGTGGTTTTGGTCAATTCAATCAACCACAACTCAAGGTGACGTAATCCCCAGAGCAGACTGTCGAGAGGGAAAGTAGAATGTAGCCGCTTTCTTTAAAAATGCATCTTTTAAAACTTAAGTTTTTTTACGGATTGAGCAATCTTTCAATTAAAAATTATTGAAAAAAACGCCATTTTTAGATTTTAATATTTTCTGAATTCATAAAAGTATTTTGACGAAAAAAATTTTGTAGGATATTGCTGGCAGAGATATGGTTTTCACAAAAAATAATAAAATCGCACAAAAATTTTGACTTTGTACTAGTTTTGTAAAAATGATTGATTTTCAATTATTTTAAGTAAAAGTAAAAGTTATTTTTGATTTTTTAATTCAAGTAAAATGAAAGTAAAATTAACAGTCAAAATTTTGTTTAAGTAAAGTAAAACTAAAATTAAAGCCTATTTCTTATGTAAAAGTAGGAGTAAAAGTATAATAAAAGTAATTTTGAAATTGGAGAAAAACACCAATTTTTAAAGATGTGAAACTGTGTTTTTAAGTTTTTTGCTGATTTTATTTATAAATTTTCATTTTAATAAGTTTTTTGATCCAAATAAATAATGTTTAGCGTGTTAGCAGCATAAAACTTTTCTTTTGTATCTTATTTTATAACAAACCCATAGGGAATTTACTGTTTGAAAATACTTATATTTTACTTAAATTAATTTAATTTTTTGCAGGATAAAATTCAAGCAAGAGTAAAAGTAAAAGTAATTAAAATTTTAAAAGTCGAGTTAGAATAATAAGAGCAAAAATAAAAGTAAGTAAAATATAAAAACCAAGTAAAACTAGAAGCAATCCAAAATCCGTTACTTTTATTAGCTTAAGTAAAAATAAAAGTAACTTTTTACAACACTACTTTGCATCGCACCTACAAGACAAAATGTTTTTAATGGAATATGATTAGATACTTTGTTAGTCAGTTAACATAAATCTAAAAGTAATTTTCAACTTGTTTTTTTATACAAATATTTTTACCTTGTCTTTTCCACAGTAAGTTCCGTCATAACGTCTATAAAAATCCTTGCCCTTGGAATCCAAAAGGTTATTAGCGTTAAGCGCAAATAAAATATCACATCTCTCATAATAAGTTTTTTTGTTAATTGGAAGTGAACGAAAACAGTAACCAAAATGGCGATATATCTGTTCTTCGTGAGGGATCATATTAATTCCAGGATATTGTTCCCACTGGTTGTCACAAGTTAAATTACTCAAACAATTATTGGTGGTGTTTTTAAGCCATGTTTGGAATGCCTTTCTGGAACAGTTTGACCACTGCGGAACAGAATTGAAATTATTATAATTCGGGGCCATAATATACTTAGTTTTGCTGCAGTTGTACTCATGGTCGTGGGCCATACCAAAAGCATGTCCAATTTCATGAGCTAAAACAAGTGCTGATGCCAAGCTTCCTTGCATTAAGTGATAAATTAACAAATATTCATAACCGATGCATGTACCAGACGTAATTGCCACACCCAAAGTTTCGCTGTCTTCAAATCTATTGAATTATTTTTTTACAACTTATATTAATATTATAATATTATTATATTATTATAATATTGTAATATTAATTGTAAAATTTTTTTGAACCAAAACTATCAAACAAAATGAACCTTAAACATAAATAATGAAAACGTACATTTAGAGTTCATTGTTGTCGTTTTTATGATCATAATCATTTTATAATGTTTTTGTAAAAAAATAATTACTCTGAAGAGTACAGTAATCGGGGGAAATGTTAAATTTTTGGCTTACTCAAAATTTAAAAGGATAAAAGGATGTTGGGTTTTTCCCAATTACAAGATTTAATATGCTCTGATTTAAAAATATTATTTTATAGTATTAAAATTCATATATTTCTTAAGTTTAAAAAAAATTCTTTCTTTATATAAAGATTTGTAGACATTACTGATAATAACGTGGCTCTCGATTTTTTTAAAAAAATTATGTGTACTGAATGGATTAAAAATAATCGCAAGATTTGTTTTTTATATTTAACGTCTTACAACATCTCATCTTTAACATTTTATCTTCGCAAAGGTTTTTTTAAACATCTCGTCTTTGAAAAACCCGTTTTTTTGGTCTTTTGAATGCGAATCTAATTTCTAATTTTCCAATTTAAAAAGTTCCCATTCAAATTGAAAGCAAAAAATAAAATCTAGTTATGATGTTTATGATTTAGGTTTGCTTGTTTCTACTAACTTAAAATTTTCCAACCATTGTGCCAGTATTGCTAAAAAAACATATAGAATATTAAATATAATATTTAGCTGCTTTCAAACTCATAAAATTCATATGATTGTAACAGATTTGAAAGCTTTCGTACGTCCTATATTGAAGTACAATTCGCAATTATGGACCCCATATTTTTTAAAGATATTGATCTGATTGAAAGCGTTCAAAAAAACTTTACGCGTAGATTGTACGCGTAGATTGTACTTGTAGTTTTAGAAACCTTCCTTCTAGCTTTTCGTATCTTGAGCGTTTAAAATTTTTACAGATTGATTCTCTTGAAACTCGTAGAAGTAGATTTGACCTAAAAACTT
Source organism: Microlaimidae sp. YZB2_3 (assembly GCA_030248175.1). Lineage (NCBI taxonomy): Eukaryota > Metazoa > Nematoda > Chromadorea > Desmodorida > Microlaimidae > Microlaimidae sp. YZB2_3. Next base: position 6,552 of record JASAMX010013653.1, on the reverse strand, counting down.
GCTACAACATTATTAATAGTTTTACTAATTTAAATTTTGCAGACTTTTTTAAATCGGCAAAATTTCGTGGAAAAAATGATCATCATCAAAAATTGCATCTAAAAATTTCTAGAACCAATTTAATGCTTAACAGTTTTGTTATTCAAATTGCAAAATACTGCAATTCCTAACCCGCATATGTGATTCGATCTAAAACCTTAGCTAGTTTTAAAAAAACAAATCAATAATTTAACCTTTGATGAATTCAATAAATGTGACAGACACATGTAAGAAGCCGTATGGCTCATTTTGTTCTCACATTTATTCCATAACGATGTTTTTAGCTTGGAAATTTTATAGATCTATTGCTGTATTTTAATATATATTTTATTTATATACATATCAATATTATTTCTACTCTTGTCTTGATATTTCCACTTGATTCAACCTTTACTTGTATTTAAATATCTTAATTAGAATTCCTTGAACGTTTGCTTTTTTGCTTTCCAAGTATTATATGTTGTTTTTGCAAATAAACAATTACAATTACAATTCCACAAATGTACTTTTTAAACAAAAAACGAGTTTTCAAATTTATAATTTAATTACAATAACGGATGAAAAACACCTCAGAATTTTTTTAGCTTTAAAATGTCATATAGTATTTGTGATCACGTCATATATGTTTCGCTCCGTGGGATAGGTTGTCGGAGGAGCAACGGCAAAACAGGGCTTCAAAATGAAGGTGCGAATATGGCTAAAAGAATGCCGGGCGGGCCGGTTATTAGAAAAAAATGCGTTATTAAACATAAATGCAGGCGTCCCTTTATGCGCGCGGTGTCCTTTGATGCGCACTGGATTCCTTCGGTTTTGAACAATGGATTTTGACCAGGGTGAATGGGTTTTCCTTTTGTTATGTAAAAACAAAAATTTTGAGCTTCGAACAAATATTAAGCAGATATTGATAACTTTTTAACTGATATTCTAAAAGAGTGCTCTTTTGTTGTTCCGAAAAATCATGTTACGCCAAAGATCTTGTACACTCAATATCAGTCACAAAGATTTCGCGGAAAAAAGGATTGTTTTGAACCTTTTTTTATTAAGTTTTGTTTAATGGTGCGTTGTTAAAAGTACATTGTTTCGAAAGATTCCGTACAAAAAATTACGTCCACGCATTATGGATATAAAAATTTTAAACAAGGTAGTTTATATAATTTTTATAAAAATTTAAGCCCCCAGTATGAGGAATAAACCTTTAGAAAGTTTTTATGAAGCTCTATCTTTTTGGTCTAAAAAAAGAACACATTACAAAACTCTTTTAAACAATTGATACAATGTGGTTGCTTGTTTAATTTTTTTAGAACAACAAAAAAACTCATTTCATAAACAAAAGTTTAAAATATTTAATTAATAAAAATTTTAAAACTTAGTCGAAAATATAATTCAATTTTCAGTTTATTTTCTAAAGAGTTGGAGCGCGTGCAAGTGTAAATTTGTGAAAACTAAAAATTAATATTCAGTCCTTTGTTAAACGGGTGGCGGAATAAAGCACCCGTTGCAAAGGTGGAAAAAAGCACCGGTGCCCAGGACACAAAAACAAACCTGAAACCAGCGCATGACAAATATCATGCAGCGGCGTTTATTTATTACGTTAGAAGTTTAAAACTATTGCGTTACAACTATTGCGTTATAACTTATTTTAACTATTTTGTTATAAGTTATTATGAAACTTAACATAAGTATTTAGTTTCAGTTTCAGCATTAATAATGCGGTGCGGTATCAAAATTTTTGTCTTCGATTTTGATATTTTTATGTTAAAACTTTATCTCTGCCCCAATAGCACGCAAAAATTTTTTCAACAAGATATCTCCAGTTTTCAGTGGTTCATCAGTTATGACCCCCCAAAAAGGGCGTTTTTTGACAATTCTATGATTTGGTTTGACAATTAAAAATACGAAGTGACGGCAGTGATTTGGTTGAAGTTTGCCCAACATTTTTAGCAAAAAAATCGCGGGTTTTTTGTACAGGAAACGCAATATTGTTATACGACCATTTGAGCAACACTTCACGTACAGAATTGTCCAAATACGCCATTTCTGAACAACTGGAGATATTTTGTTAAAATATTTTGGTGGGCTTTTGGAGACAAGGGTAAGGTTTTGAAAATATATATTTATCAAAATCGAGGACAAAAAGTTTGACTCGGCACCGCACCTTTAAGAATTTAATATATTTTGAAACATTTGTATTTGGTTTTTTTAATATAAACATAAATTTAAAAGTATTTGAAAAGTAAATAGATAAAAAAATAAAATAAAAATTATTTTGATCCATTGTGTGCTGGGTAATCAATGCTACATAATAAATCAGTCTTAAATTTCCACAAATTTTAAATACGGATTTTTCTATTAATAATCACAATATTATGAAATATTCAAGCAATTTCACACACCTTTTAATTTTGTTGGTAAAATTTAGCAGCTTCCTTTAGTTTATATTGGCGGTGTTAGTTCTAACATACCTCCTGTACAATTATACAATCGTATTTACAAAAGTTTGGAGCGGTTTTATTTAGACATCAGCACGTTTTAATTAATTTTTTAACAAATTAAATTCAAAAAAAATTTTAAGCGAAATACAAAAAGTTTATGCTATTTTTTGTTTTAAAACTGCATTTCTGATGATTTTTGGGTGATATAAAAATACTGGACATTTCTAGCCCAAACGAACCCAGTTTGAAATTTTATGAATACCAGTGATTGCTTTTTCATTTTAGTTTTTTAATTATTATTTTTGTCAGATATTACATAATAAATATGAAATAAGGTCAACTCGTTCTCGTTTAAATTAATTGGACAACTGGTTTAGTTTAATTAAATTAAAAATTTTATTTTTTATAAAATCTTTTATTTTATGATTCGTTAAAAATGGCTAATTTCGATTTTGCAAAAGAGCGTTCTGATAAAAACATATACAGGTGTCATTTTAAAAGACAATTTTTTTTTCAAAAAAAAAAACACGCTCGATTTATAGTCCCGACGATAATAATAAAAACAACGTTCGTTTTCAGAACAGTTCGAATTTTTTTAATATCACTAATGCAGAAATTAATGAAACATCAAAATCAAAATCAAAAGGAAATTATTAAAGTCATTAAAATTGCTGAGCAAAAAGTTTTATATACAATACTGATAACATAACAAATAACCGCCGCTGTAAATTGTCATGCGCTCTTTTCCAGTGCATTTTTCTTCCCTACACATGGGTGCTTTTTTTCGTTTTGCGCACGGGTGCTTTATTTCCGCTTTGCTCATCTCATGGGTGCTTTTTTGCGCCTTTGCCACCGGCGCTTTTTTACCAGAACTGAGAAAGGTGTCTCATGGCACGCGAGAATTAGCTTTTTCTGTTTTAAAGAAAAACGCTCTATATACTTATATTTATCAGTACTTTTTGTATATTTCCACCTTTCATATTTTTCTATTTTAATTATATTCGATAGTTTGCCAATTGTCTAGTGTGGTTTTCGTTCATATAATACATTAATATTCTTTGCAAAAGTCACCTCCACCTCAAAAGTCATTCTTAAAAATTAATAATTTATAAAAAAAAATATTATGTAAGAAAATTTGTTTTTTAACCGAGTTGTTTCAAAAAGGAATAGTTTATCAGAAAAAGCTTACAGGGATCGACCGGGGCCCCGGCCCTGGCTTGCCCCGGCCCTGGCTTGCCCCGGCACTTTTTTCTACCCCGGCACCGGCCCCGGCCCCGACAAACGCGATTTTCTCTACCCCGGCCCCCGCCCCGGCATTTTAGCTGTCAAATCAACCGGGGCAAACCGGGGTTAGAACCTCTAAGAATACAATTTTTAAAGCACTTTTTACAATTTTAGACTGTGATAAATATATAAAATTTTTTTAAAGAGCTAATGTAGTCGCTTCAATAGGAAGATAATTATTATTTATATTTTTAGATCTTATTAAAACTCTATTTTAATAAGATTCCTTATTGTAATCATGTCGTTTTTTTAGAAATTTGAAGACTTCTTAAGCATTAAAAACCATTTTGTCGATTTTATTTACAAGATTAAGGTTTGACAATAGAAATCCATTCATGAGACGTATACAATAAATATTAGAGTTATTATAATATCATTGTTTATATCAAACATATATATCCCAAGAGAATTTTCGGCTATGTGTACAGTAAATTTTTTAACTAAATTTAAAGAAAAATAAGGCACATCTTACTTTAGGGCGCAAGCTACTTTCTGTACACTCAATAAAAATTTTCTCGCACAGCAATATTTTGCACACCAAACTCCTTTTTCTGACACGTTTACAAATCGCTGCGTACAAAAAATTAGCAGAAATCGGTAATAATTGCTATTAAATTCGCTCATGTGTGAGTTTTTTTATAAAAGTTTATTGTACAACAGGACATTATATTATATTATATTCTTACTTTTTTTTAGGTGTTATTGAAACTGCTTTAAAATTTAGTGACCTTAAAGCATTTTTTTTAAATAAAAAAATTCAAGTTGATTTCTTGTTTCTATTTTAGCATTTTTAAATTTATTGCTGAAACTACACTGGTATTCATAAATTTTGTGTAGGGTGTATTTGGATTGGTTCCGCTTTATCTGGCAAAAGAACCCTGCGAATTCAGTCAATTTTTTTAGCGAAATTAATATTTTTTACAACCCAAAAGACACCAAACTTGAATTTTTTAAACAAGAAATTAGTATAAACTAATTGTATTTAATTTAGAAAAAGTTTTCAAATCAAATTTGATTAAAAATTAATTAATATGTTTCGAAAATTAAGGAAATTGAATACTGGACACAGTCTAAAAACTGTACAACCCGGTCGCTAAACGCCGTTCCATACCCGCATCTGAGGCAATTTCTTTCTCCCGGAGAGTGGTCTTGCTTAATTGGTCAGTCAAGGAAAAGAAACTGAGATTTATTTTGCGTTCATAAGCTCTGAAATAAAATGATTCGAACGTTAAAACAGTGCAAGTTATACATTATGTCACTTAAATCTTTAAAAACGTCATGAGCGCAGAGCGTCTGGGGAAGCCGCGCGATATATCCAACCGTGGATATTCCGGTGTGAATGAAAAACCACGTTTGGTGGAGATTTCTATGATAAATCACACAGGTCAAGGTCCCTTATTCGCAAGAAATCTTTTAGAAGCTTATACCCAATTGTTCAAAGTCCCAGAAAACAACCTGCGCACCAAAGGACTTTACATGCGAGCTTCTATGCCTTTTGAAGAGAGAAAGCAACACAGCTCTTACAGAGATTTACGTAGGAAAGCATATTTAAAAAATAATGAATTGAAAGATAACGGTACCAACGATTTAAGTTATTCTGTTCGCAAAAATCGCAAAGGAGAATATTTTATTGCTAAATTTTATTATAACAGTAGCACAAGACGGTGGTTTCTTTCCGAGAGGGAAAACAATTTAAAATCATGAGGGGAGAGACCACATCTAATATAGGCTGTCAAAATATAAAAAACACTAATTATTTAAAATGTGTCTATGCCAATGTGCGTAGTGTTTATAGTTCTGATAATCGTAATTTACTCGACAATTTACTAAACGAAAATTTTTATCACCTTTTAATTTTTAATGAAACGTGGCTTAAACCTGAGATTACTAATCAAATGCTTAATGCCAAAAACAAATATAATATATTTCGTAAAGACCGCCCCTTTAAAGTTGGCGGTGGTGTTGCCATATTTGTAAAACAAGATATTAAAGCACGTCAAATTAAAATACCTGAAAAATTTATTTCACTTGAAGTTATCGCAGTAGATTTACTTGGCGATACCCCTACTAGATTTATATGCTTTTATAGGCCTCCTAACAGTACTTTTAACTATTCTAAATTGTTTTGTGAGCTTCTGGAAGTACTTTCGGACACAAAATTCCCAGTTATATTATGCGGGGACTTTAACATTTCTACTAAATTTTGGAACAATTTGTTTCGTGAGGGTCAATTAGCGTCTATTTTTCACAACGTTTTAAATGAGAAATCCTATAGCCAACTGGTTAATGAACCTACTCGAGGGCCTAATTTTTTAGATTTGATTTTTTGTAATGATGACTTACAAATATCTAACGCTAGAGTTAGCGAACCCCTTTTTAATAGCGACCATAACAGTATTGAATTTTTATGCCGCCCACCATGCAGCACAACAAAAACAATAAATTCTGAGACAGAATTTTTTCTTTATTTTAAGCAAGCAAATTGGGAACAAATGAACGCCTACCTTAATTCAATTAATTTTATTGACCTTTTTGAGACTAGCGCGTCGGCTGAAACCCATTGGAATATCCTGAGATCTCATATAGAAAAAGCTATTGATTTATTTGTACCCAAAAGAAAAAAGCAAAAAACTTCTAATAAACGTGAATATCCAAAATACATCAAAACAATTCTTATAAAAAAAAAGATTGTGGAAAAAACGCCAGAATTTGAATAATAGAGTCGAATACAATAAATTAAATAGACTTTTTCAGAAAGAGATCACAAAAATTAATGAACAGCATGAAAAGAAAATAC
>JASAMX010013651.1:0-14693 GCA_030248175.1 Microlaimidae sp. YZB2_3 | reverse complement strand
TTTTGTCATTATAAATTTTTCTTAAATTTTTCTTAATTAAATCTTTCTGTCGCTTAACTTATGTTCACCTAGCTATCCAAAAACTTTGTTTCTATATTATCAACATGAAAAATGGTATACATATGTAATCGATGACGGGCTATAAAATGGTGATATGTTTTTGCTGTGAAGTGAGGCCCCGCCACATAACTAATGCACAGCCACGTGGAAAATCAGCTATAACTTTAGATTAAATAGACTAAAGGCAAACCAAACGTACCTGCAACAGTGTGTTCACGTGTTCATTAAACAACTATTTTCTTTTTTTATGTCACAAAATAAAAATTATTCCTAAACTACCATCTGAAGTTTATTTTTACTTCAAATCTTTCATTTTCTGAATTCTGATTGGCTGATACGAGTGACGTCAGATTCTCGTGATTTCAGTATGGTTACTTTATAGTGGCATTTTTCAGTCCAACGAACAACTGTTGCAACCACGTTGGGTTTACCTTTAATCAACATGAAATTTGGTTGGCATATTTAATCAATGATCGGCTATCAATTAGTAATATTTATTTTGTCCTAACATAAAGCGTCGCCGCGCTATGCGCCGCTGGGTACCATAATTCCGGCGGCCCACGGCCGCCGGATATTATCTTCAGATTAGAATGTAAGTAAGTGAGTGAGTAACTTCTTAACGTTTTCATTGATTTTAAATAACTCAGCTGAATTAACTCTACATAAGTTGAAATTTGGAACATGGATACAACTGACAACGGAGAATCGACTGATAATCACGATATTATGATCTGACACTGTGCGGTCGATCATGACGTATGAAAATTTTATATAAAACAATTATTACTGGGCCAAAAAAATACTATATGATTTGAAATTTGCAACATAGATACAACTCACAACTGAGAATCAATTGATAATCACGATTTAGTGATCTGAAAAATCGTGCGGACGATCATGGCGTATATGCAAATTTCAAACATAATCTTAACGGCCGCCGGTTACAAAACAAGTCTTGAACTAGTTTTAGATTAAATAGACTAATAAACAGGAAAGTTAGTAGATATATGTTCTCAATAATGAGCTATCGATTGGTGACATTAATTTTGTTGTGTTGTGAAGCGCCGCCACGTAATGCACCGCCACGCATTCAATGCGCCGCCACATACCTAATGCGCCGTCCCAAGGAAAAAAATAGCTTAACTCTAGATTAAGATTAATTGTCCTAAAATTTTGTGGACATATTTCATTGATGGTGGGCTATCAATGGGTTATATAAGTTTTTTGCGGCGTGAAGCGCCGCCACATACCAGTGGGTTTCGTCTTTCGCATTTAAAAAAAAATTGCATGGATTACTGAATTTCCCGCTCAGTGGAGGATGTTAGTATATGATATATCTTATATTTATTATAATTTTCAATGCAAGATGCTTATATTTTATCTTTATTGTAAGTTTCAGTGCAAGATTTCAATAACAGCACAAAAGGGACAAATTTGATTTGCGTACGGAAAAGTTTGTTTTTTTTTTTGAAAAGCGGCTGAAATATGTAAAATAACAATAAAAGAAAATATTGAACTTCACATTGTTAAGACATTTTTACTCTTTAAATTATTACAATCGTGGCACTTAGGGCAGTCATTTTCTAAACAAGACCATTTTTCTTGATAGGGAGTCCTGTTTGAACGGGACGTGTAAATAACTTTTTAGGACCCTGTCTGTTTTGTTAGCCACAATTAGCACATTACTCTAAATGCTACCATATTAATTTTCAAGTTTCAATTATTAGTTCACTATATGCGTTCAATTAATTTTTAAAGTTTCATGTTTTTATAAACAAGATAAGATAAAAAACTTTATTGCATGTGATACATTTTAATAATCATATGGCACAATAATTAAAGAAATTATATAAGAAAAATACTCCAAATTTATACGCTATCAGGATGTTACATTTAAAAAAAATTTTCACTGTAGAACATATAAGATTATATGTTAAAAGTTATATATAGAACTTATGGGACCGGGACAATTCGCTCCCGCCAATTCGCTCCCGGACAATTCGCTCCTGGGACAATTCGCTCCCAGACAATTCGCTCCCAGACAATTCGCTCCCAGGACGATTCGCTCCCAGGACAATTCGCTCCCAGGAGTTTTTATAAACGCAAATGTTATTAAACCAACTTCATTAGGGACAATTCGCTCCCGGGACAATTCGCTCCTGAAAGTTTTTATAAACGCAAATCTTATCAAACCTACTTCAGTAGGGACAATTCGCTCCTTGGAGAATTCATTCCCTGCTCAATTCGCTACCGGCATTTTTAATAAACTCGATTTTTTAAAGTAATTCATTCAGACGAAATTAATGATTTTTTAGCTATTGTTTGTAAAAATGATGAGTAATTTATACAATGATTTAATATATAAATTATATAAACTAACCTATATTTTGTTAGATTCACTTAAAAATAAATGAGCATAACGGAATGCTTAATTTTTGTGTATTATATTGTAATTATAAAAACAATGTTTATTATATCCATTTAACAATTTTTTATATTTCATTACTAACCAAAACAATTTCTTTAAAAGGCACATAAGCAACGTTAAAAATATGAGAAACAACGCATTAAAATTAACAATGAGATCATATGAATGCATTTAAATAAGAAAACAGTTTTAATACGATTTGAAAAAAACTAATAGCTAAACTAATGATTAAATCGTTAGTTTAAATTAAATCAATCTTGATTAGCTAGTTTAAAGGTATGCTTAGTTTTTGTGTATTATATTGTAATTATAAAATTATATCCATTTAGCAATTTTTATATTTTATTTTATTTAATTTTTATTTTATTTTATTATTTAATCATTCGTTCGCAAAAACAGCCAACTTGAACCATATTAAAGTGATTTTAAAAACCAAACTTTGAATTCATTCCCATGTAAACAAACAATAGTGGTGTTATCAGAATATGACATATTTTTTATTTATGGTTATCTGTATTTTTAACACTGAAAAATTTTCTTCCAAATTGAAGGGTTTTGACTGTCGTGTTTTTTATTTATGGTTATCTGTATTTTTTAATTTTATTAATTATTAGATATAAAACACAAGAAAATATAAAAATCTAAGAGCATCATTGTATCTAATTAAAACTAAACTTGAAAAATGCTCTGAGAATAGAGCAGGAAAAAGGGACGATTTCTCCCTGGTAGTATGTTTAGAGTTCAGACAGTAAAGATGTTGACGAGTCTGAGAACTCCGTACTAACCCTCAGAAGTTTCAGCTTATTTCTGTGCAAACTTGATAAATAATTAAATAGCAGTACCAGAAAATATTTGGTCAATTTTATTTGGAACATTTTTTAAATTCAAAAAAATAGTCCTAAAAATGTGGATAAAATAATTTAAAGCATGTTTTGAAATTAAAAATTAAAAAAAACTGAGCGCTGCAGAGCCAGACAATGAACCCGGCCCCGAATTGATGCATGCACATAACACACATGTGGAAATTTACAAAACACAAATAATTTCTTTATTAATTATAATTATTTATATTATTTCTGCACCGAAGAATTAAAACCTTAAAAAATTGATAAAAAAGTAAATAATTATAACAACAATGAAAAAAACAAATATTTTAATCAATATAAATCTGTTTTCAAGCACTCGGAAAATTTATTTCATATAACAGGTAAAACATGAAAACTCACTCACAAAATTTAAAGATTTTTTAACTTTCACAAACGCTTTCAAGATTTTTACATAAAGTGTATCCCAAAATGTGTGAAACATTATGGCGTGATATGTTATGGTGTGATATTTCGTTTTTTGCTTTGCTTTTTATTAAGATATTATTATCCATTATTGATATGTTTTCTTTAGGTTAAGCTGAAACAAAATATTGTATTAATTTAAAACAAAAAAGTCAAGCCTTTCTGGAATTGGAGTTTATTTTTTGAAAGTTATTTATATCTGTAAATAAGAAATTCGACATTTTAAAACAGGTTTCATAAAAAACAAATTGTGTTTGCACCAACAAACTGTTAATGCCAAGTTTTTTTTATAAATTCTTGATTATTGCAAGAATTAGTTTATATTTTAATACAACTTATTTTTCTCATTGTAGAAAATTTTTTGGAATATAGGGTAGCTGACTTAATTTCGGCCCTGATTTTTCCAATCGACCCGAAATTTGGTCTAAAAATCGAACGATAGCTATTTTTTTATTCCAGTACAAAATTTTAAAATTTCTGTTACACTTCAAGATCAGTGGAGGTTTAGATTTTTTTATAGTGGCCGAAATTAAGGCGCGAGCCATTAACTTCGGCCACCTAAAAAAAACTGGCTCTGAACAATGACGACGAATAATTCAATGTACACAAAGGTGTCGGGAAGAAACGGAAATAACTCATATATAACGGTGGTTAACTAATAAACATGAGTAAAAACATAGATAACAGCTTGTTTTAGAAAAATGTTGAAAAAAGAGCAAAATAGTTGAAACGTCGGAGTAAAGTTTTATTTGAAGCTTGTTTGCTTGCAATTAAAGATTGGGGTTAAATCCCGGAAATACTTCAATATCAGCAAAATAGTTAGTTGTCTAAACTTTTTATGCTCATTTTTTTAGTTCCAACGTTATATACCACTTACGTTTAATTCTTCTCGAGACCTTTGTGTACATTGAATTAACCGTCGTGATTGTTCATAACTATTGCCAAAACGAACAATAAACTTTTTAAAAGTTGCAGATTTATCCTTAGGTATTGTTCTTGGTACATATAAGTTAATTTTTTCCCGCTTGCAAACAAATCATTGTATAAATTACTCATCATTTTTACAAACAATAGCTCAAAAAATCATTAATTTCGTCTGAATGAATTACTTTAAAAGAATCGAGTTTATTAAAAATGCCGGTAGCGAATTGGGCAGGAAGCGAATTCTCCAGGGAGCGAATTGTCCCTAATGAAGTTGGTTTGATAAGATTTGCGTTTATAAAAACTCCCGGGAGCAAATTGTCCTGGGAGCGAATTGTCCGGGAGCGAATTGTCCTGGGAGCAAATTGTCCGGGAGCAAATTGGCGGGAGCGAATTGTCCCAATTCAGAACTTATATGGAACATACAAGGTTATGCTAAATGTATGTTATAAAATAAGTTTTATTAGTAATTTAATTTTGGATTTTTGTTGGAAAAATTTTTTATTATTAATAATGTGAAACCACATGCTTTTTTAGTCGTTTTGTAAAGTGTTTAAGTGAGCTTGATAAAATTATTTCGCTTGATAAAATATTTCAGTAATTTTCAAAACAGTAAAGGTCCTCCTCGACAACCTACAATGGAGATTACGCCACTTTAAAGGTTGTGGTTGATTTGGTTTTCCAAAACCGTCATTGCCACCTTGGTGAGGTAATTGCCACACTATGTGTTGTGTGCATGGTGGCTTGACGCGCTGAGGGGGCTTAGGCCCATACCGTGTGGCCATTGCGGCCTAGCCCACAACCGGAGGGTAAAGCTTATATTTTCATACATTGTTGTGCAACCAAAAGATAAGCCTACCTCCCACGGTAAGGTGCATTCCGACCAAAAGTAGGCCTAGGGGGTTAGATGTGAGATAGAAAAAATAAATTGTGCTTTTACATTTGTTTGATCATGTTACTCTCAACTTACACTTATATTTATGTACTTTTGCCTCTATTTCTTTGATTTTTGTATGGTATCTAACTATCATATTATTATTTAGTTTACCTTAGTTTACAATTTTGTTTTTTTGGTTATTTTCTTTTCAATATTATTAGTATATATTATTCTCATACAAAAACGTAAAACACACATCTGCTCCCTAAAATCTTCTGATAGGGGTGAGCATTTTACTAAAATTCTACATCAAACACAGTGCTGATATAGGTTATTAGGCGGCAATATGGAATATCCATCGCCGGCCCGCTTCAGCTATAAAAAAACTAAAAAGGTTTTACTAGCATTTATTTAAAACTTTGGCTTCATAATTTTAATTCCGTTCCCTCTCGCTCGCATATTATGACTTAAAGATAAATTCTATCAGGGTGAAAATAGCTAGGTAGAGAAATAATCATTCGTTCTTTGAGAAAACATCATGTGGAGAGCAACACGTGACGCAACTTATTAATAATTGGTTACATTATTACTGGCAACTTTTTTTATTATTTTTATTCTTGCGCGTCCATTTTTCATTTTATCCTGACGGCGAGCGTTTACGGCCTTAATTTTAGCCTGAAGAATTTTAACTTTAGTTTTAAAACTTATTGGTTATTATGTCTAACCCATTAATTATTTTGTAACACATATTTAGATTTGGATGCAAGCAACAAGTTTCAAGTTTTTGAAGTCCTAATTCTACTAATCTTGTTTTATAATCAGTAATTGGAAAAGAACTTAGGTAAAACAATATCTTTGTAAAATCCTAAGTAAAACAACATTTTTGGTAAGATAAGGCGACCATACATAAAATTCAAATTTCAACAGTGGACGGATATAGGACTTGTAGGCCTTTAATAGTAACTCCGTATGTTTTAAAATAATCGCTCAAAACCAAACAGAAATTACAATTGCTGCTTTTGTATCATTTTTAAAACAGTGTTAAAAAAATTCAGATTGTTAGAAATCTAAATACACAGGTCTTTAGCGTTTACAATGCATGCAATTTCTGTATTGTTGTATAGCCAAGAATGCATATGCATTCTTGATATAACGGAGTTCAAGTTTTTGCACCAATCAAAAGAGTATTACACTTATCAATAGAAACGTTTAGTTGCCAGTCAGTGATCAATTTGCCAAAATTAGTTAAAGACGCTTGAAAATCGTGCCTTTGTAGAAAAGTGCTCTGGGTCATGTACACTTTTGCGTCATCAACGAAAAGAATAACATCTGTTTGTGGTGCTAAGCTTTCATGTAAATAGTTTATATAAATTAGAAATAAGAACGATTCTAGCACGCTACCCTGAGAAACTCTGTTACGAACTTGAGTATAGTCAGCAAACGTAATTTAAATCATTTTTAGAATTTTTTTTTTAGAAAATAAAACTACAAAACTACTGTTTGTCGTTTTATTGTTGAAAACTTTTCGTTCTATTATATAATTCATATTTGATTCCATATGCTTTAAGTTTAAGCAGCGATTTCGGATAATCAACTCTAAAACGTTTTGGCGAAATCAATATACATAATTTCCATTGATTTACCAGCTTCTAACGCATCCAGCCTCTATAAGAGTGAAGATAAAGGGGAAATAATGTTTGTTTCACATTATTTTTTTTCAAAAAAACAAAGGTGTTTTTTTTTCTGAAAAGACTCATTTATGATTAATTGGAGCATTAAAATAAAAATTAAACAAACATCTTATTTCACAATTTAAGACATCTTTTGTTTTTTTGAGTACTGTTTGGTCATTCCATAAAATTAAAAATGGACTTCTTCAACATTCTTAAAAATAATAAATCGTTTGTTTATCTATGAAAATTAGTTAAAATTTGTAGTTTTAAGCTTTGTTCATATTTCATTTAAAGTGTTCAAAAGACAAATTAATTCAAAGTAAAATTTTTTTGAACAAACCAAGAGTGTCCTAATCCAAAAGTGTCCTTTGATTTTCTTTGGACTGTTCAAAAGACACTTTTGGATTGTTTAAACGACAATTTTACTTTGTGTAACATTGTCCTTTGGACACTTTTCATGAAGTGTGAACGGGCTTTAACGTATTATGAGGAATTTAGCGCCATTTTAAACATGTTAGGTTATTGTTTAAAAGACAATTTTACTTTGTGTAACATTGTCCTACGGACACTATGGATGAAGTGTGAACGGGCTTTAACGTATTATGAGGAATTTAGTGCCATTAAAACAAATTTCTACAAAAAATTTTCATTACTTAATTTGACTTGTCCTAATGGTAATTAAGTTTATGAGCCTTTAAATAACAACTGACACTGTGGAATTGAGATAAAAATGAACGTGGTACATTTTTTGTGTATTTTCGGAGGTCATATAAATAAAGATGAGGAAGACGACAATACTATATATCAGAAAAAAATGGACTCCTTTTTAAGTCGTAATCGATCTTAAGATTTTAACAGATTGCATTGTAAAGTCCTTTCAGAATTTCGGGTTTAGGATTGTTTATAATTAGTTTATACATTTTTGTGTGGGAAATAGGAGTCAAAACTTTTTTGTTCAACAAAATTAAATATCGCAAAAGTTTATAAAGTCATGCTAAATTTAAGCCTTATGCCGAAGCATCTAACGGGTGGTCGGTAAATCTTTTATTGCAAAAGATTTATTTTTAAAGTGTCGCGAAAGCTTTTTTATGTTCAAAAATCTGTTTGAAACTTTTTTGTTCTTTTTTTTATCTTTTTTAATTCGTAATCATATTTTAAATCCAGTCTAGCTGCTTATTCTAACTAAAGCTGAATTCTTTAAGGTTGAAATTGAGGGTGTGCCCCTCGCCGTCAAGAAGAAATCAAAATAAACGCGCAAACCAAGAACAATAAAAAAAATTATAAATAGTTAGTTGTAATTTAACAAATAATTGTTAAATTACGTCATGTGTTCCTCTGCACGTGATATTTTTTTTTGAAAAAATGGGTGGTTTCTTGAACACCTAAATAATTTCACCCTGATGGAATTTATCTCTAGCACAATCAAAAAAATAGTGTGTGCTTCATCATTCAATGTTTATTCGCAAACCAAATTATACCCAAAAATTTGATATAACTAATATAATAAAAATTGTTCTCACAAACCGACAAAAGAATTGGAACTAACAGAAACCACTCTGATGGAACAAAATACAAAAACATAATACATAACACCCACTATAAAAAAATATGCTCATATTGTTGGAGTTTCTAAATATGAATAAAATCGTGTTTTTTTCACTTTTTGTACTAAGTTAGACTCAGGTTCTATCTGAGAACCTTAAAAAATGGTATCTGACAACTTTATGAACGATTTTTTTATAAAAATTTAACTTAAAAAAACATGGTTATTAATAATAACTCGATATTTAAAGAAATCTGTAAAAGCTAAAAAAATTTATTTCAGGATGCCTTTATACAGACGGAAATGAAACAAAAACATTAGAATTGGGTACATCAAAAATAATTGGAATTCTTAAACACCGTTGCTATTTGAATCCTGATGGAACTGTTCAATATACTGTCAATAGTATGATGGTATTTTTTTACAAAAAAAAACCAGACACGCTGGTTCAAATCCATTTTTCAAATCGGAAAAAGTCCAAAGGACAAAATCCAAAGGACAAAGTGTTTATACTTTTTGTCCTTTGGACTTTTCCCTTTGGAATTTGTCCTTTGGACTTTGTCCAAAGGACAAATTCTAAGTAGCATTCATACTTCGTCCAAAAGAAAAACTCCAAAGGACGTTTTGGCTTGTCTAAAGGACGTTTTGGCTTTTCCAAAATTGTCCTTTTGACTTTGCCCAAAGGACGTTTTGTCATAAGTGTGAAGCAGCCTTAAGGGACCGACGCATAAGAGTACTGCACGAAACAGTACAACAAAACAGTCCCGAATTTCGCAAAAGAGTACGCATGAAAGAGTATGCCAAAAAACAGTACGGCACATAAGAGTCATGTGTACGTTTCCTAAACCAAGCGATTCTGACGCAAAACAGTACTGGCACGAAAGAGTACTGGCACAAAAAAGTAATGTACTCACTTTCTTGGAATCTTCGTTTGTCTCAAAACAGTACTGGCACAAAAAAGTACTAAAGAAAAAACTTAATGTTAAAACGATTACTATTAGCAGCTCCTTAACTTAATTGCAATAAAAAAGCAGAGTTTCTGACAGCAAACTCTTTTATTTTTAATAGATCATTTAATAAAGCTCTTTAAATTTTTTGTTTATAATTACATAACGAATGTAAGCGGCACTTTGAGCCCTTTGAGCTGTTTAATTTGAGTAAGTATAGCTTTGACCGTGCCTACCGAAGGCACTTTTTAAAACTTTTTTTACATTTTTTTAACTTTTTTTACATTTTTACATTTACTAGTAGCTAAACCGTGTGTTTATCCTGTTTTGTAAAAAACTAAGTTATTTTTAAAAAAACGAAAATAAAAAATCGGAGCCAATAAATTACGCTTCATTACTAATATCCCTTCCTATACCATCCGGAGTTTGGTCATGTTTGTTTCAGGTTGCTCATGTTTAACTGAAGATTTCAAAATTTAACTTAAACTATGTTTTTAGTTATTTTGTCTTTAATATTTTTATGGTATTTTATAAGTTTAAGAAAAAAAATTAATATACAAAACAGCCTTGACAAAATATTCATGGTATTACTTTAAAAATAATTAAAATGGGGCGTAGCTTTGCAGCCCCGAGAGTTTGTCTAAAGTTTCTTAATGAAGAGCTTAGGTAACACCACTAATTTCCTTATACGCAAGCTTAAGTGTGTTAAGTGTCAGAACATTTTGTCGTTTGGTCTTTGGTAAACCTCCGGAATCACACACAGTCAGACAAACAAACAGTTCATTTGCTAAACAAGATTTAAAATGGTTCAAGCGTTTTTTACGGCTTATATTCAAAGCAGCATTTTTTTTAATTGGGGCTAACATAAATTCCACCTACGACATTTAACAATTGGAAGCAGATTTGCATAGATCTATTATGCTATGCATAAGTTGTTTTTAAATATATATAATTTTTGACCTTTAAAATTTTAACTAATATTTTTTATTAGTTGATTATCAAAAAAACCAAACATTTTATCAAGCAAAAATTTAAGTCAGACATTTCTAATTTTAAACAGACACCGGTTTTCAGAGCTCCAGACCGCCGGTTTTCAGAGCCCTTAAGCACCTTCCTTCACAAACATGGAGGCCCAATTTATATTTTAAATAATTTAGCATTATAATTAAAGAGTGAATTTCATTTTATTATTTTTTGCGGACTCAAAATTTCTAAACAATAATAAATCAAAAAATGTAAAAAGTGGCTAACATAACATGAACATTTTAAAATTAAATTTGGGGATGAAAATAAGCTTTGTATAATTCATTTAGGAAGCGCAGCTTCGGAAGTTTTTGTTTAAAAAACATTTGATTCTGCGGAACATGATAGCTTGCTTAACCTTTGGGATTTTTTATTCAAAAACCGCTGCAAATCCAAAGAAGGAATTCCGCACCACTCGCTGCTCAGTCTTAAACTCTGCGACCCAAAGGAGATCGGCGCCGAGTTTAACACAGAACAGCACTGGCGCAGAATTTTTTTTACAAATTTGCAGCGGAATGAATCCCAAAGGGTTAATACATGCGCAGGAACATAATTAACAAACTGCTTTAGTTTTGTTAAAAAACAAAAAACTCATATGGATTATTATTTCAGTCAATTAAATTTTTTTAGCAAAAGTTAAAACGTGTTTTATTAGCATTAAAAAGCACACAATTAAAATAAAAAAATATTATTTTTTTAATCAAGATAAATGATCGGAATGCCCATGTTGCATTACACGATAATTTATATACACTGTTACTGTTTACTTCCAAATATCTAATTGATTGTGGAGGGGGGGTAAAGCCTGTAGTTTTAGTGCTCAGGCCATATTTTGGCCCATTGCAATCCCCACAGTCAATAGGTGACCTATTGTTCTTCAAATCTTTTTGGTTTCTTTATTAGCTGCCAGATTTGTTTAGCTGTTCCATTCTGGATATTAGTCGCCTGTAGAATGTCACTGCCAAATATCTTTTGCCTTATGTTGCACAATGCTGGACATTTTTCTAGAAAATGAGCTGCTGACTTTTCTTCTTCCATGCAAAGAGCGCACAGACTGCTTCCTTTGATCTATAATATATTTCGGTGTCTGTTGAGAGTGCATTGTCACGTGATTACACCTATTATTAGTCTGAGTTGTTTCCGTGGCAACTGCAGAAGTAACTTGTGCCATTTGAAATATGGTATCCCCACATATCTCCTAGCTTGTCGGCATGTTTCCAGAATTTGCCAGAGCTCTTGATAATGCTTGAAACCCCATCCGTATAGCGCAGTCTTAACTGCCTGACAGGAATTGCTAGTACTGGGTCTGGTCCAATATAGTTCATTCCACTTCCATTCCTAACAGACTGAAGCATCTTCTGGTAGTAGGTTTTCTTTATTATCATTCCATTCGATTCTTGTAAGAATTAGAGTTTGGAACTTTTTCTCAAATCTAAAAATTTTTTGCAGTAGTCACTTTTGAGCTGCATAAGAGGTATGGCGCCCAGTGCAATACTTTTTATTCTGGTATGTCCATAGGGTATACCTTTATGGTTCCGTTCCTCTACTCTTACAAGCATCTAGGACGCGGCCAATGCTTGATGTTTCACAAACAAATGTAGGTACACATCCTAGGAGGACTTCCATTGCTGCAGTAGGTGTTGTTCTCATGGCTCCTGAAATGGTTAAGCATGCTAGTCTTTGTACTTGACCAGGAATGCATAAGAGTAGGGAATGTCCGACTGTGTGTTAAACTTTTGTTCAAATTGTAGGTAGATTATTCCACAGTGTTGATTTTTTATCACGTAGAAATAAAAATTTGCGAACGCAAAACTCCTAGATGAAGTTTTTTAACATACTACACTGTCGAAAAATTCAAATTAGTAAAAATATTCGATGTTTTAACATATAAAATCATTTATACGTCCGATGCAACAAAAAACCTAGAATATTTGACAACATTACGTGGAAAAAACCTCTGCTGAGTATTTTATGTTCACGGATTTTTGCAGTTCGAAGTTGAATGCAAAATGAAAAATTGTAAACGCAGAATGCATACAATAAATTTTTTTACATAATACTGTGGAATAATTCAAATTATTCAAGATATTTGATGTTTTAACATGTAAATAATTTATACGTTGGATTCAACGAAAGTGATGAATATTTGACAACGTCACGTGAAAAAAACATCATCACAGAGTTATACGTGTGCAGTTTTTTTGTTTGCAAGAATTGCGGTTCTCATGTAGAATAATCTACAGTATACGTAGAAAAATTGTCACGTAGATTATTCAACAAATTGTAGATTATTCCACAACGCGTTGTGGATTTTTTACATGATAAAAAATTTACACCGTGGAATAATCTACCTATAATTTGAACAACTGTTTAACACACAGTCGGACATTCTCTACTCTTATGCATTCTTGACTTGACTAAGCATGTCTTTACCTTCCTTTTGTGCCATTCAAGGCCACCATACAAAGTACAATAGCTTACCATTGGTCTTATTATGGCTGTATATACCCAACTGGCTATTTTGGGGGAGAGAAACCATGTTTTTCCAACCGCTCTTCTACTTTGCCACAGAGCTGATGTTGCTTTCTTTTGTTTTTGTATCTTTTGCTTTCCAACTAAGTTTGCTGTCTAAAATTACCCCAAGATATTTTACTTCTTTTGATAACTTCAGTTGTGTCCCATACAGATAAGGTAGTCTTACCGCTGGAATTTTATATCGGCCTGTGAATAGAACTAACTCTGTCTGTACTGGATTGACAGTTCTTTTTCATTTCATCATTTTTCCACTTGTTTAAGTCCTTTTTGCATTAATGATATAAATACATCTAGGTACTTGCCACTGATAAACAATCTGATGTCATCAGAGTATCCAGCGGCTGTCACACATCCGCCATCATCGATTTCTATCAAAAGGCTATTTACCACCATACTCCAGAGTAGTGGAAGATAGAACTCCTACTTGGGCACAGCTTTTTTTACAGACATTGTCTTTTTGCAACCCCTTTGAGCACAGCCTTTTTTACAGACATTGTCTTCTTGCAATCACCTAAATGTGCTTCAACTTTTCTTTGTTTCAGCAATTATTCTATCCATCTTGCAACAGTAGGTTCCAGCCCATCTGCGCCTAGTGAATTCAAGATTGATGTGAAAGATGGATTGTCAAATGCACCTTCAATATCTAAAAAGGCGACAAGCGAATATTCTCTATGGTGCAAAGCTTTTTTTTATTTGTTCCACCAGACTATGTAGACCGGTCTCTGTAGATTTTCCTAATTGATAAGCATGCTGAAATTTGTGAAGAGGCCTCTGCTGGAGGGATGTATCCCTTATATGCCGTTCCACAATTTTTCCTTTGTTTTTAAAAGAAAAGACGTCAGGCTAATCATTCTATGAGTCTTAGCCACATAGTAAATGGTTTTCCCAGGTTTTAGAATGAATATTCCTTTGGCTATACTTTATCTCTGTAGTGAATTGTACCCTTGAGCAATACATGCCCTAAAAAAGTTGCACAATGCTCTGTTTAGGTGTTTCATACCTTTGTATGCAACAGCTTCCGTTTTTTTGTAGGAACGCTGGCACAGTACTATCAGTGTCTGGCGTCTTGTAGGGTTTAAAACTATTAATAGCCCATTTCATGCAGTTTACAGTTATTACTTTATTTGATATCTGAATATCATTTGGATTTGTTTTCCAATGTTAAACTTTTTTCTGTATTGTGCTGTTGCACTATCTGGGATCCTGGCAAGAGTACTTCTATTAGATGAAATAAGGCTTTATTCAATCCATTGGTACATTTGCCTGATGAAAGACAAAAACTTGATGGTTGTCAGATGCCATTTTTACTTAAGATTTTTGTCATTTTTGTCATTGCGTCTGGGTAGCTATACACCTCTTGGCATAATTGCTTCCATTAGGGATACCGTAAACTGAAC
>JASAMX010013650.1:0-10196 GCA_030248175.1 Microlaimidae sp. YZB2_3 | reverse complement strand
AAATGAATGTTTTAAGCAATAAAAAGCTTAAAAATGCTATTAAAAGGGCTTTTTGACGTAAAATTAGCGTTTTTTTAACCTATTTTTCCTCTAAAATCAAAAAACGATATGGGTAAAATGCACTCTAGAAAAAACGATATGGGTATTTTGCGTTTCTCAGATTTTAACCTCCCTAATTTGGGGTTTAACCCCCCACTCCGGACCAACTTGCCCATGTATGGTGGTGGGTAGTATTTTTGGGACATATTATGTATAAGTATACTAGTGATGTTCTCCGGAGATACGAGCTCCGGAGCTTCAGAGCGAAGCTCCGGAGTAACCCCCGAAGCCCCTCGGAGGTCCGTCCTTTTTTGGTACGAGTATTATGAATACTGACCTGTGCACGGTCTGGAAATTCCCCCCCCCGCTTTATTGTAAGATTCGCCCCCTGTTTTATTACCCATCCCGCGCAAAAATGAAAATTATGCTAAAATGGCGTAAAATGCATTAAAATAGGCTAAAAACTGCAAAAATTTCGCGATGATGGCGTTCTAGAAGGTCAAAAACTTGGCTCCGATAATTTTTGGGCAATTTTTCAGTTTTTTTTTTTTGGGGGGGGGGGGGAGGGGATAAAACTGGGGGGGGGGGCAATCCTCCATTAAATCGGGGGGGGGGGGGGTGTCTTTCCAGACCGTGCACAGGTCTACATTTCACTCGGGACAGAGGATAATACCCACATTTTGTTTGGTGTTCGCACCTCCAAAAATTTTTTCACGTAGGACCAAATACGAGAAGTCTGTCCAACGACGGTCTAATGTCACCAAGTCAAAGGGGGGTGTCAAACCATACATGGGCACAGGGGGGGTTGGGGGGTTAACCCCCCCCCCAAATTCTGAGAAGGGGGGTTTAACCCCCCACTCAGAAGTGGGGGGGGAGAAAAAGTTAACCCCCCCCCAATTTTGGAAAAATCAAGAAAAAAAATGTCTTTAAAAAGACTTCTAACTGCCCCCAAACTTAAGTTTTGAGGTCAAAATGAATGTTTTAAGCAATAAAAAGCTCAAAAATGCTATAAAAAGGGCGTTTTGACCTAAAATTAGCGTTTTTTACCCATTTTTCTTTCAAATTCAAAAAACGATATGGGTAAAATGCACTCCAAAAAAAAAACGATATGGGTATTTTGCGTTTCTCGGATTTTAACCCTCCCCCCTAATTTGGGGTTTAACCCCCCTACTCCGGACCAACTTGCCCATGTATGGGTCAAACCCCAATCGAACGATAGTTTTTCAGTGTTAAAAATTTTCACTGAACTATGACGCTATAAAAAAACTACTTTCAGCCAATGAAAGCTTAGGGAAAAACAAAAATATACAATGCACGCAGAGATTTTTATTTTTAATCTTCTATTTTTAGTTCCCCCCTATTTGATTCCCAAGACAAATAATACCCGCCATCTGGGTGTCCTTCCTTAAAATTCTAACGTTGTATACTTTAGCGATGTTCCTACCGTCCAATATCATGCTCTGGAGCTCCGGCCATTTAAAACGGTGGGGGGAATTCCGGAGCTCCAAACGTGTAATAATCCATGACATATTAATAAAATCATAAAATAATCTATTGCATTAGTGTTCAATTATTCAGACCTTTGCACTGCCCGCCCCCCCCCCCGAGGTTTTACCGGGGGGGGGGGCAATTTCAAAACGGGGAAGGGCACGGAGGGGGGCAGTTTTTTTAAAATGTTGGGGGGGGGCAATAAAACGGGGGGCAAGCAAGTGAGAAAGGGAAAAAAACAAAAAAGGAGAAAAAAAGAGAAAAAAAGAAAGAAAAAAGGGACAAAAAATGCTAAATTTAGGTAAAAATAAGTCTAAAATGGCGTAAAAAACATTGAAGTAGGCTAAATACTATAATAGCAATAAAAGCTTATAATAAATAAGCTTTTTATTGCTTAAAACATTCATTTTGACCTCAAAACTTACGTTTGGGGGCAGTTAGAAGTCATTTTAAAGACATTTTTTTTCTTCATTTTTCCAAAATTGGGGGGTTAAACTTTTTCTCCCCCCCCCCACTTCTGAGTGGGGGGGGTTAAACCCCCTTTCCAGAATTTGAGGGGGTTAACCCCCGAACCCCCCCCCCCGTGCCCATGTATGCCCACGACACCACCACGCTCATATTATTACTATGTACTAATAAAAAATCGTCCCAAATAAATCCCAACTCCCACAATCTCAGTCTCTAAAAAATTCACCTTTCGGCCCTTTTTTTCCGCTTACTGCCTCGCCAATAACCGCCATTAACCGCCTGGCGAAAAAAACGCCCAATCGGGAATAAAAATAAACCAATTACCAAAAACCAACGTCTAAATATGCTAACAACTTTCTTCTACGTATTATATAAGGCAAGCCACCGAAAAAATAAAACGCTTGCGTTAAAAGTACGCGCCTTGATGACTCGTCTAGGTCTTGACGCGTCTTGTCATCGGCCCAATATTCATTTTTAGACACAAAAAGAGTCAAAATCGCCATAAAATACTCGCAACTTTGACTCTTTTTACCTTCATTTCAAAAACATAATAAGTCATAGACACGTTGATTTTTGTAGTAGCTCTGACTCTTTCTGTCATACTAACGAAGCGGCGCCAAGGTCCGGAACCCGTGCGTAAGCTTAAAGTTTAAGCCGAGGAAAAGCCGGGCCGGGCCTCCCCTGGCGAGGCTTCCACGCTTAAATTTGCCCAATTTGCCCAACTTTGGAAACTTGGAAAGTCGACTTTCACTTTCACGGATAGACAGGCGAGCTTAACTTCTGTCCCCACCCCCCATCTCTTTTGTTTATCGTCGTTACCGTGACAGAACAAGTCAGAGCCGCGTTGATTTTGTACGGAATGTGACTCTTTATGTGAACAAAGGAGAAAACAACCGTCGGAATACAAATAAACAAGACTTACTACTTCGCATTCTTTCACAATAAATTAGGAGTTAGGCAGTTAGCTTTTCAATTTTTAACCCGCCGCTGCTTTTTCTTGTGATGTTGTGTGGATTTGCGAGCGGATGAAAATTTTAAAAACTAGGGGGAGGGAGGGCCCTTTACCACGGGTAAAATGGCATTTTTAAACTTTAGGAAATGGTTCTTTGGGAGGAGCGGCCATAGGTGGGCACATAGGTGAGAACGGTCGGGGATGCTACGGGGGGAAGGGGGGGTGGTTACCCGGGGTAAATAGAATTTTGAATTCTAGGAGGGGGGTCCCAGGGGGATCCGAATCCTCCCCTAGCTTTTTAGGGGGGGGGGGTCGACCCAGGGTGCGAAATTTTGAAATCTAGAGGGGGGTCAGATGGGGTTTATTTGGGACGATTTTTTATTAGTACATAGTATTTGGGACGATTTTTTATTCGTACATAGTAATAATAGAGCGTGGTGGTGTGGTGGGCATACATGGGCACGGGAGGGGGGTTGGGGGATTAACCCCTCCAAATTCTGAGAAGGGGGTTTAACCCTCCCCCCACTCAGAAGTGAGGGGGGGGGGAGAAAAGTTTAACCCCCCAATTTTGGAAAAATAAAGAAGATAAATGTCTTTAAAATGACTTCTATCTGCCCCCAAACTTTAGTTTTGAGGTCAAAAAGAATGTTTTAAGCAATAAAAAGCTTATTTATTATAAGCTTTTATTGCTCTTATAGCACTCAGCCTATTTCAATGCTTTTTACGCCATTTTAGACTTATTTTTACCTAAGTTTAGCATTTTTTCTCCCTTTTTTCTTTCTTTTTTTCTCTTTTTTCTCCTTTTTTGTTTTTTCCCTTTCTCACTTGCTTGCCCCCCGTTTTATTGCCCCCCCCCACATTTTAAAAAAGTTGCCCCCCTCCGTGCCCTTCCCCGTTTTGAAATTGCCCCCCCCCCCGGTAAAACCTCGGGGGGGGGGGGGGGGCGGGCCGTGCACAGGTGTGAATAATTGAAAACAAATGCAATTGATTATTTTATGATTTTATTAATATGTCATGGATTATTACACGTTTGGAGCTCCGGAATTCCCCCCACCGTTTTAAATGGCCGGAGCTCCGGAGCATGATATTGGACGGTAGGAACATCGCTAAAGTATACAACGTTAGAATTTTAAGGAAGGACACCCAGATGGCGGGTATTATTTGTCTTGGGAATCAAATAGGGGGTAACTAAAAATAGAAGATTAAAAATAAAAATCTCTGCGTGCATTGTATATTTTTGTTTTTCCCTAAGCTTTCATTGGCTGAAAGTAGTTTTTTTATAGCGTCATAGTTCAGTGAAAATTTTTAACACTGAAAAACTATCGTTCGATTGGGGTTTGACCCATACATGGGCAAGTTGGTCCGGAGTAGGGGGGTTAAACCCCAAATAAGGGGGGAGGGTTAAAATCCGAGAAACGCAAAATACCCATATCGTTTTTTTTTCTGGAGTGCATTTTACCCATATCGTTTTTCGAATTTGAAGGAAAAATGGGTAAAAAACGCTAATTTTAGGTCAAAAAGCCCTTTTTATAGCATTTTTGAGCTTTTTATTGCTTAAAACATTCATTTTGACCTCAAAACTTAAGTTTGGGGGCAGTTAGAAGTCATTTTAAAGACATTTTTTTTCTTGATTTTTCCAAAATTGGGGGGGTTAACTTTTTCTCCCCCCCCCCCACTTCTGAGTGGGGGGGGGTTAAACCCCCCTTCTCAGAATTTGGGGGGGGGGGTTAACCCCCCAACCCCCCCTGTGCCCATGTATGGTTTGACACCCCCTTTGACTTGGTGACATTAGACCGTCGTTGGACAGACTTCTCGTATTTGGTCCTACGTGAAAAAATTTTTGGAGGTGCGAACACCAAACAAAATGTGGGTATTATCCTCTGTCCCGAGTGAAATGCAGACCTGTGCACGGTTTGGAAAGACCCCCCCCCCCCGATTTATTGGAGGATTCCCCCCCCCCCCGTTTTATTGCCCTCCCCCCCCCCCCAAAAAAAAAAAAACTGAAAAAGTACCCAAAAATTATGGCGCCATTTTTGACCTATTAGTACGCAATCATCGCAAATTATTTGCAATTTTTAGCCTATTTTAATGCATTTTAAGCTATTTTAGACCTATTTTTACCTTAATTTCGCTTTTTTTGTCCTTTTTTCCCTTTTTCCTTTTCTTTTTTTTCTCCTTTTTTCTCTTTTTTTCTTTCTTCCCTGCTCGCCCCCCGCGTTTTATTACCCCTTCTCGTTTCAAAAAAGTTGCCCCCGTTCCCCCCGTTTTGGAATTCCTCTCCCGATAAAACCCCAGGGAGGGAGAGCAGTGCACAGGTCTGGAAATGCATAAGAAAATTTAGCATCAGGCGCCCAGAGTCCGGAATTAATAACCTTCTTTTCACTGTTCTTTACATTTTTTAAATTAGCAATTTGCAATATATCTGTGATTCACCATTTACGAATACCGTTAAAAATCAGATGCGTTTTGGACTAGATTAGACTAGACTGTAATTGTTTGCGTAACAAGATTGTCCTCTTGAAAAAATAAAGTTGCAATTTTTATAGATTTCGATTTTGTTGAGCCATTGTCTTCTTTTTATATTTTTTTACATTTGATGGTTCGCTTTTTATAATTTTCTTACATAACTCCCTTCTGTTGAAAAATGAGGTTTTTTTAACCCCGGTCTCCCACGAGAGCTACAGAGAAAAATAATTTTTTTCTCGGTGGTTTGGAAAAAATTCAATTTTTTTGTTATCGGTGGAAAAAAAATTCTTTTTTGCTCACCGAACTACATCTATTTATATTGTATGCTTGGAGATTAAATTATGAAAAAGAAAGAATAATTTTTTTCGGAAAATTTGAACTAATTTTTTTGTTTTGTTGTTTTTTGTCATTTAGGGTAACTGACTTAATTTCGGCCACCTTTTTTTATTTTTTTGAATAAGTTTTTTCTGGCTTTTTCAATCAAGCCAAAATTTGGCCTAAAAATCAAACAATAGCTATATTTGTTATTCCAGTGCAAAATTTGAATATTTCTGTTACACTTAAAAATCAGTGAAGGTTTAAATTTCTTTTTTAAAGTGGCCGAAATTAAGGCGCGTGCCATTTATTTCGGCCACCTACAAAAAACTGGCCATAACTATTGCTTAAACGAACAATAAAAATTTCTAAAGGTTGCAAATTTACCCTTAGGTATTGTTCTTGGTACATATAACTTAATTTTTCCCGTTTGCGAACTTTAATAGTTATTAGCAAGACTTTAAATAATTATGTCAAAACCTTAAAAAAACAAGTTTTAATAATTTGTATTTTTTTTTCAATTTTTATTTTTGGCTTAAAAAACGTCAAAACAAAGTCAAACGAGCAAAAAATTTCTTTATAAATACGGTAGTAAAATGATATTTAAAAACAGCAAAAAACGGCAGGTTCTTTCATCTAAATTTTTAGGTGGCCGAAATTAACGGAATCTTAAAATGCGCAGTTAGTTAAACGCATTGCAAAATGATTTTGAAGAAAATATCTAAAACATGAAAATTAACAACTTTGAGCCTTAAATAGAATATATTTTAAGGTTATATGTTGCTTCGTTCTAAATTTGATGCAGTTTAAACACAAAGCAAAAATTAGGAAAATCACAGAAAGTTCACTTTTTGTATGAAAATGTTGATAATGTAGAATAACAAAAATAAAAAACTTTTGCAAAAACACTTTATTCGACATTAATCCAGTCACTTTTGTGCTAGTTCTTTTGTGTTTTAAAAATAAGCCAATTTTCTAACACCCTAATTGGTGGCCGAAACTAAGGCGTGGCCGAAATTAAGTCAGTTACCCTATATTTGAGTGAGAATTTGAGAAATTGTTTTATAATTTAATGTGTATTTTGAAAATATTCCACCTTAAAACAACGACGTATATATGTGTAATGTAACGTATGCCAAGTTGGTTCTCGAAATCAATGTTGTTGGTCGGGGACATAGGTGGGCAGAATCCAGATTTTTGTTAGGTATACCCGACCTAATCTCAAATTCGAGGGGTAGGGTGTCCCAAAATTTTTTTTGGCTATATATACTTCAAATACCACATTTTTAGCGTTTATGTACTTGGGATTCTAACCCGGAGTTTTCAAGGTGGAGGGTGTCGCGGCGAAGATGAACTCGGTCAAAAAGCTAGGGGGGGGGGGGTGGTTACCCGGGGTAAATCGAATTTTGAATCCTAGGGGGGATCCCAGGGGGGTCGGGACCCCCCCTCCTAGCTTTTTGGGGGGGGGTCGACCCTGGGTGCGAAATTTTGAAATCTAGAGGGGGTCAGGTTGGGGCTCCGGTGTCCAAAGCAAAACAGTTTTAAACCATAATAACTTTAATAATTGTTCTTTTTCATAAGATAATACTACATTTTATTGAATAAGAAAGCCATATTCATGTATAAAAAGGATGTAAAAGCATGAATATGTGATGAAAATTCACGTTTTTGAAAGAAAATTTAGTATAAAAACGGTACCTACAATTATCCCGCCGGGGGAGGGGGGGTCATAATTTAAAATCTAGAGGGGGGTCAGGGGTAAAATTTGGAAATTTGGGGAGGGGGGGGGGGGCCCTAGATTTTTGTCTAGGGGGGTTCAGGCCGGACCGTTTTCAAGCTTTGGGGGAAGAGGGGGGCCTGTATTTTTTCTAGGAGGGGGGTCCGAAATTTTGGCTCTAGGGGGGGAGGTGGACCTCTCTGTCCCCCCAAAAACACCTATGTATATATTATGCACAGAACAAAACAGACTAAAAAAATACACCAAAATTGCTGACTCAATCTCACAAAAAAACTCCATCTTAGCCTTTACCTGCACCCTTAGGTGGGCAGGGGGGAGGGGTTGATGGCTAGGAGGGTTATACATACCCATCCCATTCCTATACGTGTGCAGAGGGGGGGAGAGAGCTATATCCCCTCCAAAAAAATCCGATTACTGCCGACATCTCCCCACTGAAATTTGGGGGTACCTCGGACCCCCCCCCCTAAAATTTGGCGGTTCATGGTACTAAAAACTTTAAAAATGGGATATTTAGACTAAACCCACCCCCAAAAAAATTTTTTTGGGCCACTCCAGCACCGAATTTCGGGAGTCGGGTATATACACCCCCAAAAAAAAATCCGGAAGACTGCCCACCTATGGACATGAACGTACTGACTACCATGCACAGCACAAATCGGCAACGATAATATAAGTGCGGGAGGTAGGATCAAATTCACACATATACACCCAAAGACAGCAATAAAATTTCAGACCCAACCATCCGTCCAAATTTGTTTTTATTTAGAGAATCTACTTTTATGTGAAATTCTAAAAATAAACCGCCACAATCTTCATTGTCAATTTTTTTGATATTTTTTTAAATTTTTTAATTAAAGTCAAAACTTAAAATGGGTTTTCTAGATTTAAACAGAATGTGAATCTAGACAACCTGACGACTGATTCCCCCCTCCCCTAGACGAAAATCTAGGGCCCCCCCCCCTCCCCCCAAATTTCCGAATTTTTTACCCCTGACCCCCCTCTAGATTTTAAATTCTGACCCCCCCACCCCCCCCTCGGGAAAATTTTAGGTACCTTTTTTATACTAAATTTTCTTCCAAAAACGTGAATTTTCATCACATATTCATGCTTTTACATCCTTTTTATACATGAATATGGCTTTTTATTCAATAAAATGTAGTATTATCCTATAAAAAGAACAATTATTAAAGTTATTATGGTTTAAAACTGTTTTGCTTTGGACACCGGACCCCACCTGACCCCCCTCTAGATTTCAAAATTTCGCACCCAGGGTCGACCCCCCCTAAAAAGCTAGGGGGGTCCGGACCCCCCTGGG
Organism: Microlaimidae sp. YZB2_3; assembly: GCA_030248175.1. Classification (NCBI taxonomy): domain Eukaryota; kingdom Metazoa; phylum Nematoda; class Chromadorea; order Desmodorida; family Microlaimidae; species Microlaimidae sp. YZB2_3. Next base: position 1,415 of record JASAMX010013650.1, on the reverse strand, counting down.
ATCCCCCCCTAGAATTCAAAATTCGATTTACCCCGGGTAACCACCCCCCCCCCCTAGCTTTTTGACCGAGTTCATCTTTGGGTGACACCCTCCACCTTAAAATTTGGGGGTCCAATCCCAAGTACTAAAAAACGCTAAAAATGGGGTATTTTAGGTATATATACCCCAAAAAAATTTTTGGGACACCCTACCCCTCGAATTTAGGGGTCGGGGGTATACCTAACAAACATCTGGATTCTGCCCACCTATGTCCCCGACCAACAACATTGATTTCAGAAACAACTTGGTATACGTTACATTACACATATATACGTCGTTGTTTTAAGGTGGAATATTTTCAAAATACAGATTAAATTATAAAACAATTTCTCAAATTCTCACTCAAATATAGGGTAACTGACTTAATTTCGGCCACGCCTTAATTTCGGCCACCAATTTAGGGTGTTAGAAAATTGGCTTATTTTTAAAACACAAAAGAACTAGCACAAAAGTAACTGGATTAATGTTGAATAAAGTGTTTTTGCAAAAGTTTTTTATTTTTGTTATTCTACATTATCAACATTTTCATACAAAAAGTGAAGTTTTGGTGATTTTCCTAATTTTTGATTTGTGTTTAAACTGCATCAAATTTAGAACGAAGCAACATATAACCTTAAAATATCTTCTATTTAAGGCTCAAAGTTGTTAATTTTCATGTTTTGATATTTTCTTCAAAATCATTTTGCAATGCGTTTAACTAACTGCGCATTTTAAGATTCCGTTAATTTCGGCCACCTGAAAATTTAGGTGAAAGAACCTGCCGTTTTTGCTGTTTTTAAATATCATTGTACTACCGTATTTATAAAGAAATTTTTTGCTCGTTTGACTTTGTTTTGACGTTTTTTAAGCCAAAAATAAAAATTGAACAAAAAATACAAATTATTAAAACTTGTTTTTTTAAGGTTTTGACATAATTATTTAAAAACTTGCTAATAACTATTAAAGTTCGCAAACGGAAAAATTAAGTTATATGTACCAAGAACAATACCTAAGGGTAAATTTGAACCTTTAGAAATTTTTATTGTTCGTTTAAGCAATAGTTATGGCCAGTTCTTATGTAGGTGGCCGAAATAAATGGCACGCGCCTTAATTTCGGCCACTTTAAAAAAGAAATTTAAACCTTCACTGATTTTTAAGTGTAACAGAAATATTCAAATTTTGCACTGGAATAACAAATATAGCTATTGTTTGATTTTTAGGCCAAATTTTGGCTTGATTGAAAAAGCCAGAAAAAACTTATTCAAAAAAAATAAAAAAAGGTGGCCACAATTAAGTCAGTTACCCTAAATGACAAAAAACAACAAAACAAAAAAATTAGTTCAAATTTTCCAAAAAAAATTATTCTTTCTTTTTCATAATTTAATCTCCAAGCATAC
>JASAMX010013649.1:2500-34156 GCA_030248175.1 Microlaimidae sp. YZB2_3 | reverse complement strand
AGGTCCCATATAAATGGGACCTTTGTTTTCAAGCAGTTTGTTCTAAGTGCCTCATTTTTCTTTTATTATATATTTTGCCAATAGTAAATAAGAGTAAAAGTAATTTGTGATTTTTTAATTTAAGTGACGAAACAAAGTTTCGAAAAAAAGCCTTATATTAAATGGAATAGTATAAAACTACATAAGTCTAAAAACTAAATGCCAGAAAAGACTGAAACAAGTCTCTTTAAAACCTGTAAATTAATAACAGATTTTGTGAAATTTTCAGAAAAACAAAACCGAATAAAAACAATACGTGTAAAAGCTTTAGTTTGCGTTTTTTAACCATTAATAAAACTTGATTCACATAAATTTCTCTTAAAGTGGATTAACTTTTTACATGAGTTAACCAGCTGTAAATACCACAGTATTAGTTAAGTCACACGTCGTCAAAAGATACAAAAAAAGTATAACGCAAGCGTCACAGTAACCATGAAAAATTTCTGTCAAAATAAGTTATCGCATTGCGCATTAAATTTTGTAATTTATCATTATTTTCGTATAAAGCAAAACATACCGCCATATTAACGGCTTTTTAAAATCAAATATCAAGTTTTAAGTCCGAAAAACATTGAAAAATTCAGATTTAATATAAGGCGACTTTTAATTTAACAAATACATTGACAGCTAATTTGTTTTATGTAATAAATAGAAACATTAAAGAAAAAGTCGCCTTATATTAAATCTGAATTTTTCAATGTTTTTCGGACTTAAAACTTGATATTTGATTTTAAAAAGCCGTTAATATGGCGGTATGTTTTGCTTTATACGAAAATAATGATAAATTACAAAATTTAATGCGCAATGCGATAACTTATTTTGACAGAAATTTTTCATGGTTACTGTGACGCTTGCGTTATACTTTTTTTGTATCTTTTGACGACGTGTGACTTAACTAATACTGTGGTATTTACAGCTGGTTAACTCATGTAAAAAGTTAATCCACTTTAAGAGAAATTTATGTGAATCAAGTTTTATTAATGGTTAAAAAACGCAAACCTAAGCTTTTACACGTATTGTTTTTATTCGGTTTTGTTTTTCTGAAAATTTCACAAAATCTGTTATTAATTTACAGGTTTTAAAGAGACTTGTTTCAGTCTTTTCTGGCATTTAGTTTTTAGACTTATGTAGTTTTATACTATTCCATTTAATATAAGGCTTTTTTTTCGAAACTTTGTTTCGTCTTTTGCTAGAATTTCCGCCTTTTAATGCATTGAATTTAATGTCATTTATTAAAGATATAAAACATTAAAAAATTTACTCATTTTAAATGAAACGTCATGGTCTCCTCATGATATGAATACAATTATTTTCATGTCCAAAAATTCAATGTAATTTTAAGCAGTATACTATACAAAAATTAAGTCTGGGTAACTCCGTAAAATTGTATGGAACCTGAAAGAACCATATGAAATAGTGTGTTTTTCTTCTGTTTAAATTTTTTTAGTTAGACCTGATTTAACCACTTTTTTGGAAATTAGCTTTATTTGGACTTTTGTTTTGTGTTTGTTTTTTCTGGATTGATGGTTTATTTTTAAACAACAAAACCACACCATTGTAAATGGTTTTTCCAGGTTCCATACAATTTTACGAGGTTACCCAGACTAGTCTTTTCTCGCATTAAATTTTTGGAGCGATTGTAGCTTCATAGTATTCCATATAAAAAAGAGTTTTTTCTGTTTCGATTTTGATAAATTTCCGTCTATTGAAACATTGTATCCCGCAGCGCTCACACGTCACCCAAGATTTATTTCATTTTATTTTTTTAAATATTTTTATTGTTGCCATATGGCTGCTAATTAGTGGTAAGGATATTTTTTCGCTCTTCCCGTTGAAAATTAGTAATATTTATAAAAAGATAAGGAATTATAATTTAAACCAAAAAAATAACCACAAGAGAATGTGTATTACTGAATAAAGTTACTTAATATGTAATTCAGTAAGGAAAAAAAGTGTCACACAAGTACCCCAGTACCTAATGCGTAACTTAGAAAAAAACTGGTCGTTTTTCACATGAACAGAGGTTTAACTACAGGCAATAGAGCATATTCGAGAATAAAATTCAGGTGAGGGGGCAATTTAGCATCTACGTGCAAAAAATCAGCTCCAAATATTTACCACAGGAAAAAATTTTTGGGGGACCCCAAAAAAAAAAAAAAAAAAAAAAAAAAAAAAAAAGTTAAGCAAATTAAGCTTATTAGTATGAAATTCAGGTATGTTTAGCAAAAGTTTTTAGGTTTTTAATATCAGAAAAATATGGGTAATATTTTAGTTATGTAAAATGTTTAGATTTTTAATTGGCTAAAAAACTATTAAAGGTTTTGTGATTTTCGATGACGCCATCAACAACGGTTAACCGCGCAGTGACTTAACCCATTTAATATAAGGGAAAGAGCGCTCCGCGCTCTTCCCTTTCAGTGTTTTCTGGCATTTAGTTTTTAGACTTATGTAGTTTTTGGATTTAAAATAAAATTTTTTTTTTAAATTTTGGGGGAGCATATACACTCCCCCGGGGGGGTTTATATGCTCCCCCGGGGGGTACAGGGTGTGGGGGGGGGATTTAGGGGCTCGTGGGGGTTTTTATAACCGTCACAAAATATACCCCCGGGGGGTACATAAACCCCCCGAGGGGGTTATTTATGCAAGAGACGGAGGGTGCGATTATTTTGTAAGTGGTAATTTCCATCATAATTCGATACACTGAGAAGTTACTAATATGTAATTCAGTAAATAAAAAAGACTCACACAAGTTTTGCCAGTACCTAATGCGTAACTTAAGATATTTTCAAAACAGAGGTTTAACTACGGGATTTAAAAAAGTGAAATTAAATTCAGGTGAGGCGCGCAATTTGCATCTACGTGCAAAAAATCAGATTCATAATATTTACCACTTTGGGTAAATTTTGTTTTAGGTAACCCCCCCCCAAAAAAAAAAAACATTAATTCATCTTCAGTTATTAGTATGAAACTTTAGTTATGTTTAACTAAATTTCAGGTTTTTAATATCAGAAAACATATGGGTAATTTTTAAGATATATAAAATGTAAAAAATTTACTCATTTCTAAAAGAAACGATAAAGGTCTCGTCATGATATGAATACAATCATTTTCAACGGTTAACCCCAATAACCCATTCAATGTAATTTTAAGCAGTCCCCCCTGATACTATACAAAAATTAAGTCTGGGTAACTCCGTAAAATTGTATGGAACCTGAAAGAACCATATAAAATAGTGTGTTTTTCTTCTGTTTAAATTTTTTTAGTTAGACCTGATTTAACCACTTTTTTGGAAATTAGCTTTATTTGGACTTTTGTTTTGTGCTTGATTTTTCTGGATTGATGGTTTATTTTTAAACAACAAAACCACACCATTGTAAATGGTTTTTCCAGGTTCCATACAATTTTACGAGGTTACCCAGACCAGTCTTTTCTCGCATTAAATTTTTGGAGTGATTGTAGCTTCATAGTATTCCATATAAAAAAAGACTTTTTTCTGTTTCGATTTTGATAAATTTCCGTCTATTGAAACATTGTATCCCGCAGCGCTCACACGTCACCCAAGATTTATTTCATTTTATTTTTTTAAATATTTTTATTGTTGCCATATGGCTGCTAATTAGTGGTAAGGATATTTTTTCGCTCTTCCCGTTGAAAATTAGTAATTTTTATAAAAAGGTAAGGAATTATAATTTAAACCAAAAAAATAACCACAAGAGAATGTGTATTACTGAATGAAGTTACTTAATATGTAATTCAGTAAGGAAAAAAAGTGTCACACAAGTACCCCAGTACCTAATGCGTAACTTAGAAAAAAACTGGTCATTTTTCACATGAACAGAGGTTTAACTACGGGCAATAGAGCATATACGAGAATAAAATTCAGGTGAGGCGGCAATTTAGCATCTACGTGCAAAAAATCAGCTCCAAATATTTACCACAGGAAAAAATTTTTGGGGACCCCAAAAAAAAAAAAAGTTAAGCAAATTAAGCTTATTAGTATGAAATTCAGGTATGTTTAGCAAAAGTTTTTAGGTTTTTAATATCAGAAAAATATGGGTAATATTTTAGTTATGTAAAATGTTTAGATTTTTAATTGGCTAAAAAACTATTAAAGGTTTTGTTGATTTCGATGACGCCATCAACAACGGTTAACCGCGCAGTGACTTAACCCATTTAATATAAGGGAAAAAGCGCTCCGCGCTCTTTTTCCCTGATAAGAAGCGGCTTCCTCCCTTGTTGTTCTTTCCAGCGGCGGGAAACCACTGTTGTTGCTCGTCGGCGGCTGCGGTGGTTAATTTAGTAGGAAGGGGCCGCAATATTGGTTGGCAAAACCCCCCCTCCTTCATAAAAACTCTCGGCCCCCCCCCTTTTTTCAGGGGGAAAAGAGTCTTTTTTTTACACAAAAAAGCATACATTTAAAACAAAACACCTTTGCTAATTTTTCATAAGATTTGTTTTTATAACAGAAGGGAATTTTTGGAATTCGGCTTAAATGCGTAAAGAAACAGGTGTAAAATAAAATATTGTATTTTGACAAAAAACAGCCACATACTTTTGTAGGACAGTTTCGATTTGTCAAAATCACAATCTTGACAGACCGCTTGATTTTTGACAGCTGACGCTGTTAAGTGTGAAATATTTTGTTTTGCAAAAAGCTAAGAAAAGCTCTGAAAGTTTCTTAGGCTATAAATTATCCAAGTGTCACATTACGCATGTATAACCGAAATACAAGTTGAAATCATGAAATTAGCTAATATCTTTTATACTGGTGTTACACTCTACACATTGAAATTACTTAATTTACTTAAATTAATTTAAGTATTTCCAGTGAAAATTCCGAGTAAGAGTATAAGTAAAGGTAATTGAAATTTCAAAAGTCGAGTAACACTAAAAGTAAAATTAATCCAAAATCTGTTACTTTTAATACTTTAAGTAGAAGTAAAAGTAACTTTTTACAACCCTAATTCATACGTATAAATAATATTAATAACAAATGCATACATATACATATTTATCAAAACAAAAAATTCGAATCTTTTTTAATATTCAATATCCGCATACGCATGCATTTTTGCAAAAATTATGCAAGAGTATGCATTTTTTCTCAAATTGTACGTATACGCATCACGATGGCTTAGTGAATAAGAAGTGCGGCTTTACTTTTGGTCGATTTTCAGTGGGTTCATTTTTATTTTTACACGTTTTTTCCAGCAGGGCTAAAGTTTGTTTATTAAAAGACTTAATTCAAAATTAAAAGTAATAAATCATTTTTATAACCTTTTCAAACTTTTTTTAAAACAAATTGAAATTGATATTGATATTATATTGATATTGATATAAAAATTGATTTTGTTTAAATAAAACAAAAAAAAATTAAAACATACATGCTATTGATATTAAAAATATCTAATAAAAGAAAAATGAGACGCTTTAAACAAACTGCTTAAAAAAAGGTCACATTTAAATGGAACCTGGTCCCATTTAATTCGGATATTTTGATTTTTGGTCCTATTTAAATTGGATCCCATTTTTGTTAATATCACTTGATTTTTAATGGTTGTGTTTTATTTTCTGCATGAAAAAAACAAAACAAAAAAGCAGTAATGTAAAAAGCATGCAGTGATTAAATGTTTTGCTTTAATAAAATGGTTGACTCTTTAGTGATGATGTACTTCCCTCCTTAGAAGCACCACCGCATGCTACTATATTGCGACAGCTAGAGTGAATAATTATGCTTTTATGAATTTTTTCAATTTTTCTCGCCGTTTTTTTGGAAAACCACCTCGCTCAAAATAAAAAATTCCAGTCAATGCGCGTATTTCATTTATTGATAAATTAATTTAGCGGGAGAAAAAATTTATCCAACTCTCGAATTGGTTAAATTCTTCTCTTTAAAATAATCCAATAATTTTACCCCCGGTTTTAACCTGGATAATACGGTAGCCATATGCCGATTTTATTCACAGATACAGCATATTAGGTACCTGCGTACAATCTAGGTGATACTTACGTACTACACTGGTTAGACATAGATACCACTACCGTAAAAGGAAGGTTTCACCGCAATAATACCAAAGTTGCACGGTTGTATTTAGGAAAAAAAAAACAGTCACAATCACGATAACGGCTAAAGCACGTAAAAAATAATCCTGGGATAACTTTTAAATGCACGTCGGAATACCACCCCAGAAATCAGAAATACCTTTTTTAAATATGTTAAAAAATTATTTCAAACTAAACCTTCAAAATTTTTTTTAAATGATGGTTTTGAAATACTTTATTTTATTAATTATTCCAAAAATTAGTACCAGGGGCCTATTTCATAAAGACGTTTGTAAATTTTCATTTTGCAAAACTCCGCCTATTTTTTTGTAAATTACATGATAGAGGATATACGACACGGCAAATATTGATCGTTTAGCGGATATGAAATGATGTGGTTGCGACCAATCAGCGCAGAGCAGTGCGCCTAGATGCTCCCCCTGGATTACAAGTCGAAAAAACTTTATCGTGTATTTTACAAAAAATAGGCGGAGATATTCTGAATAAGAAATCACAAATGTTTTTATGAAACAGGCCCCAGGGGCCTATTTCATAAAGATTTTTGTAATCGTAAATTAATAAACGCATTTAATTTCTTCTTATTTTATTAATTAAAAAATACGTACGTAACTGTGGAATTTAGGGAATTCACAGACATGTAATTTTTTTAAATTCTAAACGCAATTTTATTAATATACTTTTTAATTAAAAATAAAAAAAGAAAAATATGCGTTTATTAATTTACAGCTGTAAATTAATTACAGGGGCCTGTTTCATAAAAACCTTTGTAAATTCTCATTTTACAAATCTCTGCCTATTTTTCGTAAAATACACGATACAGGTTTTTCGAATTGTAATCCAGGGGAAGCGTCTCCGCGCACTGCTCGGGGCTGATTGGTCGCAGCCACGTCATTTCATTTCCGCTGGCCGATCAATATTCGCCGTGTCTTATATCCTTTATCATGTAATTTACAAAAAATAGGCGAAAACTTGTAAAATGAAAATTATACAAACGTCTTTATGAAATAGGCCCCAGAATAATGTGCAGCTTCGAGAAATATTTCTAATAACATGAGTTCAAAACAGAGTGACAAGTGACAACGCGTTAACACCGTAGTGACAAGTGATGTTGTAACGATGTAAACGCGATCGGAACCCGCTGTCACTTGTCACTGGTCATTCCGTTTTGAACAATCCCGAAATAATTTAAAGTTTATCTATGATCCACACTGTTTATTTTCCGGTTTTTTCTTAAGTAACCGATTGTTAAGGCACAAAACGCGCTTTGAATCGTAATTTTGTCCAGGAAAAATATCGAATTTAAGAGACTCTCCAGAATTTAAGGTTAAGCTATAAAAAAAAATCACAGGTCAATAAAAAAAACAGCTTTTAACGTTTCTCGAACAAATTTTTTTTCAATAAAAACTAATAAAAAAATAGACAATTAACAATAAATGGGTTTTTTTGTGTGTGGGTGTGGGGTGTGGGTTGTTTTTTTGTGTGTGTTTTTTTTTTTTTTTGGGGTTTTTTTTTTTTTTTATTTTGTTTTTTTGGTGTTGTTTGGGTGTTTTTTTGTTTTTGTTGTTTGTGGTTTTTGTGTTTTTTGGTGGTGTGTGGGGTGTTTTTGGGGGTTGTTGGTTTTGGGTGGTTTTTTTGGTTGGGTGTTTGGGCGGTGTTTGGGGTTTTTTGGTTTGTTGTTTTTGTTTGTGTTTTGTTTTTGGTTTGGTTGTGGTTTTTTTTGTTGGTTTGTTTGGCTTTTTTTTGATTGTTTTTCGAATAGTTATAACGAATAAAACATAACATAACAAATAACTGACTGAAATTAAAAAGTGCCATGTATATTTATGAAATAAAGAAAAAATGATATTTCTTTTATTTAATGTGTATTTTTAGCATTCAGTAGTTAAGATGAGAAGAGTGTTTTGTTTGAAACTAAAAATATGTGTATATAGACTAGTTCTGAATAAGGGATTCTTAGTGTAGGAAGAGAGTACAGTTACAGTCAGCGCTAATCATATTTAAGAGAAAATTTAAGAAAGAGCGAGCGACTTTTACATTTTACGGTTTCAAATATTGCCGCTTCGTAGGTATGGCGCTACTGGTACGCTTGATTTTCACATTTTTAATGTTTTAATTGCAAAAATTGTTTTATTTAAAAGTTTGGAATGGACTTTTTTTTAAATTAATTTTTAAGTTTTGAATAGTTTTACAACCCGATCATTAATAAGATTAATGTAGTTTCGAGATTAGTGTCAAAGCACAAATTTCAATTTTATTTTTGCTATTTCTACATCATTGTTGACGAAAGAACTATTTTAGTGCTTTTTTTGAAATATTGTGACGTTTAATCAAAAAAAAACCAAAAATTTATTTAGCACAAAAAGTTATTTTTAAAGCACTTTAACGCAGTGAATCATATTATCATGTAGCAACATATTATTAAGTATATGTTCAATTTAGGAAACTTAAAAAATCACGATTTTTTGAATTTTGTTTTACCCTTTTTTGTACATAGTAAAAGACTCTTATTCAGAACTATGAAGTATGAAGTATATATAATAAACTGTACTATGAATTAATATGCTAAAAAGAAGGAAAAATGGGGAAAAGCCGCAGCACATACGGCTTGAAAATCTGAAATTTTATTACCATAATTTTAAAATGACTCCAAAATCCCCTTAAAATATAGGACACTTCAAACCGAGGCAACTTAGTGCCTAAATTGGGAAACATGAAGCCAAAAATTTTCAATTTATAAAGCCTAATAGCAATCCAATTTTTTTTTGGTTCCAAATTTTTCTTAACCCGTTCTTAATTGGCGACAATTTTCGGACGGGTTTAAGTTTCCTGCTTTTAACCTCCAAAAACCTCTTACTTACATACGAGTAATTGAATACAGACCTACCTCAATCAATTAACAAATAAAAAACTGACAAAAATTAAAATCAAAAACTGTTGGAAGAAATTTTATGCATTTCTTTAATGCGTAAGATTAAATTTTTGTCAAATTTATTGACCTGGTATTCGAATTTATCGGTTTTGACTGTTTTTCCACGGTAAAAACCGCATGTTTAATCGTCGAGTTGAAATCCTCCAGTTCTGTAAAATTGGCCAAAATTACAATTTGAGCGCCTCGGACTTTTCTGGTGAAGGAAGTCTCTCTGGGATTGCAGCCCGCGAACACTCCTGGAAATGTCTGCGCCCGTATTCATAATGGCGAATTAACAGTGACATTATCGTGTCGAAAACCTATTGGTCTAAAACTTCTAAGCCCCGCCTTAAATACCTCGCGTAGCCAACGCTTAAAGATCACATTTGAGTGAGTTTGAGGTCTGAAAAGTGCGTTCGCGACTGATGATTTCCATATATTTTTTGGTTCAAGAGCCGCGCAAAAATACTGAACATCATACTAATTGTCATACTAATACTAAACTGAACATTAAACTAATTGTCCTATCAGCTGCGCGGAAACCATGGTCATGCGAATTAACCGACACCATATGAAAATTACTGATTACGTTAGATTTATGAGTTTATCCGGGTTAAATTAGCTTTTACTATATCCGGTCGGTCATTTATCAATAGGGCACATGCGGCCGCCTTCACAAACGCGAATTAACAATCACATTACTGATTTGGAAGGCTATTGATCTGGAGTACTGTAAGCTCCGGTTTAAGGCGTTTTTGAACGATTTCAATTTGTCGATTTTAATTTTCTTAGTCAAAACGCGAACAGGATTATTTTTTGTGCAAACCGCCTTCATGAATACAACACCTGAGGTAGTAGAAGAAGCCAAAATAAATTCCATTTCATATTCACCACCGGGTTTTGTTATTCAAATTTTAGAGCAACAAATTATATTGCCGTTTAGTTAAAGTAATTGCAGATTAAAAACCTAAAAAAACGATATGAATAAAATTATTCACCATAGATAAAGAAAAAAAAAGTCAAATCTAGGCTTGAACCTGCAAATTTTCTCTCCATATGTGATCAGTCGGTAGTGGAGTGTATTTTTTTAGATTTTTTTAAACTAGCCTTGAAAACTGCTCAAGAAGTTGGTGTAAGAGTGGAATTTGCGTTTTTTTGTTTTATAACGTATTCGATTTTTTGGTCCTTTGTCTGCCTTCTATTTGGTCAGGAAAAAGGGGCGATTTTTCCCCGGGCGTATGTTTAAACAGAAAAGATGTGGACTAGTCTGAGATGGACATTATGTGGACTATAAAAAATTTGCATTTGGTTTGGCCAGCTGCTCACTAAACAAAATTTTTGCGATATGATAATGATTTGTTTATACATTGATCTAATCACACAGCATTTTTGCATTTTTTTTAGTTTGATGAAATGTCAATTGAAAAAATTATACTCACAGCAATCTTTGACAAGCGCGAAATCGCCACTTTTTCAGTTTGAAGGTTATATTTGTATGTGTAAAATTTGAAAAAGTGGCGATTTCGCGCTTGTCAAAGATTGCTGTGAGTATAATTTTTTTCAATTGACATTTCATCAAACTAAAAAAAATGCAAAAGTGCTGTGTGATTAGATCAATGTATAAACAAATCATTATCATATCGCAAAAATTTTGTTTAGTGAGCAGCTGGCCAAACCAAATGCAAATTTTCTATAGTCCACATAATGTCCATCTCAGACTAGTCCACATCTTTTCTGTCTAAACATACGCCCGGGGAAAAATCGCCCCTTTTTCCTGCTCTATTCTTAGAGCATTTTTCAAGGCTATTGTTGAATTATATCTGGCTGACGCTGAAAATTAGAAGGCAGACATAAGGGGACCAATTAAAATTGTGCGGTAATGACGTTTTTTATTTTAAAACAAATAAGAACGCAGAATTTTTTTTTAATTCCACTTTTTTACAAAATATATAAGAATTAACCTTTTTTACCCCTTTAAAAATTTGCGTTTGGGTTTTAAATTAAGTAATATAATAAATAATTATTAAATACGAGTTTTGATCTTTATTATTAAACCGATTTCGTTAAAAATTTTGAATGGCTTTGTTGTTAAATAGTCGATTCAATACTGTAATTTTCGCTGTCAGCTAGATTTTATTTGCCTATAGTCTACCACTTTTTTTAAATTAAATTAAAAAATAGCCTAATAAACTATAGTTTTAGCTGCGCAATGACATATGTTTATAATCATTCCGTTGCCGAGATATACTTTTTTAAATAAAAAATACCAAGAAGAAGATGATGAATTTAAATTACAAAATTTACCCACGTTGTTTAATTATAGTTAGTGCGGTGCAGTGGCGCTCCAGACAAAGTTTACCTACGTTCTCTAAATATAGTTGGCGCAATGACGTGCGCCAATGATTGCAATTATAATTCTAAAGTAAAAATAATAATAATAAGAAGATAATAAACATGAATTACAAAATTTGCTCACGTTTTCTAAGTATAGTTGGCGCAGTGCGGTGGGTTAAATTGCAGTGTGGCACCCCCGCACCACCGATGATTACCTACCGGCGCGTGGCGCTCCCGCGCCACCGACGTTTATTATTATTTTTTAATAAATAAAATTTTGAATATTAATTTTGTCATCAGTAATGCAAGAATTAAAAAAAGTACTCTGTTGTTTTCACCGATTTCCGCGCGGTTGAAGCAGATGGCGCTGGGAACTGGTTCCGTTTCTGCCACCAATTAAAAACGGTCTGCTATTTTTGTGAGGTTTTTATGAGGGGATGTTGGTTGTCTGCTCTGTACAATCCTTATTGTTGCCAAAAGGCTGTTATTGCTGTTATTGTGCGGTTAGGAGTTTTTATTTGTTTATTTTTCAATTTTTTTATTTTGATCAATAAATCGATAACAAGGACCTAAATCAAAAAAGTGTTTCCTAAGAAAGTTGCGTAATTCCTTCTGCTTTCTTATGAGCCCATGTTTATTTTTGATCAATCACTAACGAATGAGGAATATCGCTTTTAAGGATGGAGCGTTGGAATAATAATAATAATAATAATAATAATAATAATAATAATAATAAGAAGAAGGTTCTGAATTTCAAAATTTACCCACGTTCTCTAATAATATTTGGCGCGGCGCCACGGGGCTAAATCGCCCCGTGGCGCTCCCGCGCCACCCATGATAAAAATATTAAATTCCAAAAAGTACCGTTTTTATATGTTTTAACAAAGAAGTGACACAAAAAGCTTTTTATAAAATTTTTAAATTTAGATATCGAACAATGCTGAAAATAAGACCACGATTAAAAAAAGTAGTTTTAAAAATAAAAAATAACGAAGTTAGCAATAGAAAGGTTAGTAACGTGTGAAGTTAACAGAAATTGAAGTGAGGAGTGAGAAGTTGTTTTAAGAGATGGTTTTTAAATTTGTAAAAGTAATTTTCAAAAATTTATGAAATACAAATGTCCCAGTCGTTCTGTAAAATATACATCGGCTCCTCGATCGGACTGAAATCTTGGGCCGTGTTAAAGATTAATTTAAGGATAAACATCATTTCCTGTGGTTATTTTGGTAAAAATTGATTAAGATTTAAAATAGTTGGAAATATGGGCACTAAATTAAAATCTATATGGCAGACTTTTAATACAGTTTGACATAAAAATTAATAAATCGCAGGCTCATTAGTTGTTTTGAAAAAATTCTTGGTTGTTCCAATTTTAGAATGAATAGGAATTTTAAAAAAATTACAAACTTTATGGATATAATTTAAAAACAGATAAATGAAGAACAGAATTAAAAATAATTGGAAAAAAAACATAAAAAAAAACAAGATTATCTGCGTTAAAAACAAATATAATGATGTAAATTACGCTGTATGTTAATATACTTGCCATTTTGTAGCGAGTTCATTAGTTGTTCTGATTTTTTTGTTCCAAGCTTCAATTCAAAATTTAGGTTTCAACTATTAAGTACTTCTGACTACACATAAAGAGTCCTACTCAGTAAAACAAATCAAAGGTGGTTATTATTTCTTGTGGTATTTGTATGTTACAAGCTATAAACAGTCATAGTTACAAGCATCTTATTACGTTTCTGATTAGTTCTGTCATAATCAAAGTAAACTATGGTTGAATTATATCTGGCTGACGCTGAAAATTAGAATGCAAACATGAAGGGACCAATTAAAATTGTGCGGTAATTATGTTTTTAAAAAAAAAAAACCAATAAGAACGCAGAATTTTTTTAAATTCAACCTTTTCACAAAATATACATAAATTAACCAACTTTAGCTTTTAAATAATTTGCATTAGGTTACAAATTAGACAATTTAATAAATATTTATTAAAGTACAGTTTTCAATCTTTATTATTAATCCGCTTTAGTGAAAAATTTTGAATGTTTTTGTTGTTAACTAGTTGATTCAATACTGCATTAATTCTCGGGGTCAGCTAGATTTTTTTTGCTTAAAAAACTAAAGATATTTTCTTCCATACTCTGACACAAAGATAGATAGATAGCTAAAGTTTTATTGCACAAGTTACGAGTTGCAACTGTATAGTACGATATTTAAAATATAAAAAAAGCAAAAAGAAAGTATAAAAAAATATATCACCATCAAAGATTGTCTGTATCAAAACAAAATAATTTGCGAATTTAACAAAGCAATATATAACAATATACAAAAATTAAAAAAAGTTAAATTAAAGTTATTGGTAATTCAAATTTGTTGCAAAGGTTTCTTAAAAATCGGATATTATTACTGTGGTAATACTAAATATTGAGTAATTTAAAAAATAAAAAAAAGATTAAAAAGCATGATTTTTTGAACGTTTGATAAATGTGTTAAGGGATTTAGATAAAACTATTTCGGAAGGTAGGAAATTCCAAATATTTACAATACGATTGGAAAATAAGTGTTTGGCTGTATCTGATCCAAACTTTTTACCAACCAGTTTTACCCCGTTTCCTCTAGTTCAAGTTTCTTTGCTTAATTCAAAAAAATCACTAGATTTTATATCCACTAAACCATTCCTGAATTTTGTAACATAACGTAAGGTCCGTTTTTATACGCCGGATTTCAAGTTTTTCAAGATCAAGCTCTTTTAAGCGCGTTTCATAGTCGACAACAGGAAAAAAGCATTTTGTATGAGCTTGTATGAGTATCTTGTATGAGCATCTTGTATGCCGACCTTTGAAAACGGAGCTCTGGGAAACATCAATACCCTGTAGAAACAAAACCTAGGTATTCAAAAACTTATGTATTAAAATTGGCTCCAACATTTTTTTATCTCAAGTATTTGTGGTTTATTTTGTTTTTTTAAAATATAATTTTTGTAATTAGGTTTTTATAGACTTCTATACACGGTTTTAGTTTGTTGTATTTGTTACTTTGCTTTGCCATATAAAATAAAATTTTGTTAAAAAATACAATATTATCGGTTTGTTTTTAAAACGAAATTTAGAAGCTCTATATTAAAACTTGATGGCAGTGTAACAAAAAGAAAAACGCGTGTTTGTTGTTAAAAAGTACATTTATATTACATGTTTCTTTTTTAAACAAAGTTTTAAACTTCATGGTAATAGCAGACAAAAAACACGCATTTTTTTATTGAAAGGTACATAGCATTGTTTCCAGCTGTATGAAACGCATTATGTACTCGAGGTCGAGACCGTCGTGTCGTAGGACTCTCGTGTCGCATCTTGAGACCGTCGCGTTGTACCCTTTCAGGACCGTCATGTCGCTGGACAGTCGTGTCGGAAAATCACACTAAATTTTGACCAAAATTTTGCTAAACAAGTCGTACAAAAAGTGCGGGAGTTTGTGCAACTTATCTAGCAAAAACCAAACCGCCAGTTTCTGCTTGTTTTCCTTTACAGTAATTTTTAACCATAGTGTTATTTTTGACTACTTTTGCATCAAATACTATGACTTTTTTCCACTCAATTGTGCCTTATTCGCGCTGCAATTATTCTGCACTGCAAAGCTAGCTACAAAACAAAAAAAAAACAAATAGCGATTGTCTTCTGGTCTGACTCTGAATGAACCATGTATATGAACCACCAGGGAATTTGTTTAAAGATGTGATGCGGTGTCAAACTTTTGTCTTAGATTTTAATAATTTTTTATGAAAATCTTACCCTTGCTTTCAATAGCCAACAAATTTTGTTTTAACAAAATGTCTCACGTGGTTTAGGAGTTATTACCTCCAAAATGACGTTTTTCGACCGACAATTCTGTACGTGAAAGATCTCAATGGGTATAACGATTTAAGTTACAAATTACACACTCAAAATAAGCGGCTACTTTTTACTTTAATTTTATACCTTGATTGTTTTAATTGGTGCAGTATTTCTCGAGATATTGCGTTTCCCGTACAAAAAATCAGCGATTTTTTTCGCCAAAAATTCAAAACGACGGCAAAAAATGTTGGGCAAACTTCTGTTTGGCTTTCTTAGCAAAAAAATCGCTTGTTTTTTGTACGGGAATCGCAATATCTCAAAAAATAATGCACCAATTAAAACAATTAAGATATCAAATTAAATTAGAACGTAGCCGCTTTCTTTGAGTGCATAATTTGTAACTTAAATTGTTATACCCATTGAGCAATCTTTTACTTACAGAATCGTCGAAAAACGCCATTTTAGGGAGGTCATAACTCCTGAACCACTTGAAGATATTTTGTTAAAAAAATTTTTGTGGGCTATTGGGGGCAGGGGTAAGGTTTTGACAAAAAATCATCAAAATCGAAGGCAAAAAGTTTGACTCCGACCGCACCCTTAAGGATTTGCCAAGTGGTGTGAAAGTCCCCAGCAAAACGCTGAATCTATCCACAAAAAAATTAAGTCGTTGGTGTTCATTCTCAATAAAGTCAAACAGTTTTAAATTCATTTTATTATGGTTGAATTATATCTGGCTGACGCTGAAAATTCGAATGCGGACATAACAATTAAAATTGTGCGGTAAAACGTTTTTTTAACAAACAAATAAGAACGCAGAATTTTTTTTAATTCCACCTTTTCAGAAAATATACAAAAATTAACCAACTTTAGCTTTAAAAAATTTGCATTTAAATTTCAAATTAAATAATTTGATAAATTATTATTAAATACAGTTTTTAATCTTTGTTTTTAATCCGCTTAAGTGAAAAATTTTGAATGTTTTTGTTGTTAAATAGTCGATTCAAAACTGCATATTTCGCGGTCAGTTAGATTTTATTTGCCTATAAATTCAAAAAATCTTAACATCTTAAACTGTCTCCCGGACGCTAAACGCCGTTCCATACCCGCATCCGAGACAACCTTTTCTCTCTTCTCCAAGGTTTTCTCTGATTAGTCAACGGAGAAAAGAAAGCTGAGTTTAATTTTGCGTTTGCTGATTTTTGATATTACCATTTTATTCACAATTTTAATTTGCACTTCATTCAATTAATTAAAAAACACAAGGATATTCGACATTAAAACAAAGGTACTGGTCAAAAGGGTACGAAGCTAAGAAAAAATACGTTTGTCATAAATCCATAAACTGTATGAACTGAATGTGGTTTTTTTACATTAACCTATTCTCGTGATGGCCTTTTCCTCCGTTACAACCGTGAAACATTTGTACGACAAAGGTGAAACCTTCTTCTCACGGTAGAGGTATTTTCGTAGGACAGATGTCGTACGTAAACCTTACCGCGGTAAACTCAACGCATGACATAGGTCTTACTTTCGTCATACCTAATTTTTTATTTGCTCGCTCAAGTACAACATAGGTCATACGAAGGTTTCATGGTTGTAACCGAGGAAAAGGCAATTACGTGAACGGGTTAAGACAATTAAGTCGTTATAAATTCGTTTTTATTAGAAAAAAATTTTTTTAATTAGCAAAAATGCATATTTTTTTTATTTAGTACCGTCTTCGTCCTGTGCTTTCGTTTCACTACGTGCAGCAAAAAAAAGAGAAAAAAAACAGCATTATTACTACTATTATTACATGTCCAATAAATTTAAAGAAATAAGCTCATAAACTGCTAAAATGCTCGTTTAAATTTGTAAAAAAATTGTTAAAACTTTGCGTTTTTAAAAAAAATTGATCTTCTCTGATTAGTCAGCGGAAGAAAGGTAGTTAGATGTAATTTTGCGTTCGTAGGTTTTGAAATAAAGTGTTTCAAACGTTAAAACAGAGCACGTTATACATTGTGTCAATAAAATCTTTAAAGCAAGTTATTCCTTTGTATTCACGTCAAGTACATACCCTTGTATTTCTCAATTAATTCTAGGTGCAAATCACTGATTGTAATGGTAAAATAAAAAACCAGCAAACCCAAAATTAAAATCAAATTTTTTGGTCCGCTGACCAATCAGAGAAAACGGAAGGGAAGAAGAAGAAGGAGAGAAGGGAGAGAGAGGTCTCGAAGAAGGGAGAGAGGTTGCCTTGAATGCGGGCATGGAACGGCGTTTAGCCTTCCGGAACAGTTTTCTTAAGTATGACAAATTGTTATTTTTGGCATGCGAGATCTCATGAAATACAGCACTGTTTTTTTATAAAAATTTAATATGGATGTTAAAAACGCAAAAATATGACGATTTTATAGTTCACACTCATAATAGTGAACATTAGTTGAAATAATCGATATTAAAAATCAATTGCAACAAAATTTTTAAACCCCTAAAATCATTAACTACACAGTATTAATTAGCGAAAATACTTTCTATGAAAAGGAAATATTATTTTTTTCATGTGTACGTAAAAATTTACTAAAATTTCAGCATTGCGTGATACCGTATTTCATTGCGTAAACGTATACCATTGCGTATACCGTATACTATTACGTATACTGTATATACCATTGCGTAATACTGTAATACCGTAATACCATATGACATAACACCGTATTTCTTCTAATAGTAGCCCAGCGTCTATTAGTAGCCTAGCTTCTAATAGAAGCCTTGGCTACTATTAGAAGACTGCACGCAAATTTTAGGACGGCTTTTTTGGCACACATTATTTCATTCGTTAAAATTTGCTTTGAAAAAAATCGGTTGCATAAGAAGTGAAATGATGGTTAAAACAAAAAACGTTATAAGAACGAACACGGTTGAGGTCATTGTTATTTGATGAAAATAAAAATTTTTTGGAAGTTTGTGAGATATTTTGTTCTTCAAACACTATGTACCTGCCTGACGATTCTTTGTTGAAAAAAATAGTAGCCTAGCCTCTAATATTAGCCTACCTTTAATAATACCCCATCCTTTTACACCTATTGAAAAAATAGTAGCCTAGGCTACTATTAGAAGAAATACGGGATACTATTTTCGTAAAACAGGGGTTAATTTATTGAAAATTGCGGCCAGACATGGAATTAAATTAATTGGGTGAAATTTAAAATTCCTAATAGTTTTTTTCTATTGTAATTTATAACTTTTAAAAGACCATTATAGCTCTCATGTTATTAATATGTTATGTGTGAGTTTTTGGATTTAATAAATATATAGACTAGTTCTGAAGAGATTTTTTAAAGACTAGTCCCTTTCTGACTAGGTTTTTTAGTATAGGAAGAGGGTACACTAAATACTAGTGCCAATCATATATATGGGGAAAATTGAGAAACAGGAAGTGCTTGGTACATTTTACGGTTTAAAATATTTCAAATATTTATTGGTTCAAAATCTCGACCCCTTCTCTTCAAAATTTCCTAAATACTTTTTAATATTACAAAAGCAAAAGCCGTTTTTGGGGATTTTTAGTTTTTTGCCGCTTGATTTCCAGTTTTTTAATGTTTCAATTACAGAAAATGCTTAATTTAAAAGTTTGGAATGGACTTTTTAAAATTATTTTTTAAAATAAATTTTGAATAGTTTTACAACCAAAACATTAAAAAACCTATGTAGGTTTAAAATTAGTTTCAAAACACAAATTTCAACTTTTATTTTTACTAATGCAAAATCATTGTTAACGAAAATACTATTTTAGTGATGATTTCGAACTATTATGACGTTTAATTAAAAAACCAAATTTATTTAGCACAAACTGATATATTAAAGAATATCAACGTAGTCAAGCATATCATTGTGAAGCAATTTTTATAAAGTATAGGTTTAAACTTAAGAAACTACGAAAACTAGTATTTTTTTAAATTTTATTTTTCTTTTTGTACCCTCCCCTCGTACAGTAAAATACGCTTATTCAGAAATATAGTCTATACAAAAATAATGCAGACTGGCAACAAAACTCGAACTTTTAAATCTTATATTCATAACGGAGGTTAGAATATGTGCTGGACATATATGGGAGCATAGCTTAGACTCTTGGTTATCATTTGAAAATGTTAGGAAAAAATGTTTTTCGATTACGTAATCACTAAAGCCCATGCGGTGAAAAAAACCTGGTCCCAAAAAAGAACAAAACTTTTTTATTAGTACGAGATAAGAAACGCCACTTGGTACGCTGTTAAAACATTTTTTCTGAGTTTTTCTGAAAGTTTGAGCGAAATCGGCTCACTCAAATGTTTTTTACATTGCGTTGAATACGCGCGATTTTGAATTTTTTTATATTTTTTTTTCGCGAATTTTTTTTGCAAATTATTTATTTTGTTTTGCTTCCTGATCGAAGTGTGTACGATATTGCTCATATTTTTATATATTAAATGTTCGCCAATTTTTATTCCTTACTTTTGACCTAAAAATTTTTTTGGGGTTAAAGCCCTGTGGCTAGGGGGGAAACACGAATGCCGAAATTTTTTTTCAAAATTTTTTCAAAACCATCAAAAATGTAAAATTTATCACATATGACGAATTTTAAAATATCGTTTGTGTAAAAAAACCTAATATTAAGCTTACAATAAGCTGTCAAAAACGATGAATCTAAAATTTGGAAGCATTCTAACCTCGTATTCTGGCAGCAGCAAACCTTGAAATTAAAAACTTTTCCCAAAAAAATAAGCCTTAAAAGTTTTTTTTTAATTTCCAGGTTATTTTGTTAGAAAAACATTATTTCAAAGTTAAAATCCTACTACACAATTGCCAAATATCGCAGCTAAAAAATGCTCTTTTTTCCCCGTTTGTCATCACAAAAACAAAGTTCTAATAACTCTGTCTCTCAACTTTTGCCAATATCCCAATGTAATTTTTTAAAGTAATGCTATTTTTCGTGTAAAAACGTAAAAACGCAATCTGGTCCGAATTGGGTCATTTTAATTGCGGAAGAGCCAATAAAAATCATCAATTATGACTTAATAACAAAAATTTGCATAACGTAAGGAATTATTTTGGAATTTTACCGAAAATTTATGGTGCGTTTTTATGAGGTTATTTGGACCATTTTCTAATATTTTAAATCAAAATAAATTTAAAAAAATTAAAACTAAGCTTTTAAAGTTTATTATTCTTGTAAAACTTTTTAATTGAAAGGTTTGCTGCTGCCAGCATACGGGCTTGGAATCCTTCCAAATTTCAAATTCGTCATTTTTGACAGCTTATTGTAAGCTTAATATTAGGTTTTTACACAAACGATATATCAAAATTCGTCATATGTGATAGATTTTACATTTTTGATGGTTTTGAAAAAAAAATTTTGAAAACAATTTTTAGCATTCGTGTTGCCTCTAACCCCCGAGAGCAACCCTAACCCCCGCGAGGTCAACCCCCAAAAATCATTTTTAGATCAAAGTAAGGAATAAAAATTGGCAGACATTTAATATATAACAATATGATCAATATCGTACACACTTCGAGCAGGAAGCAAAACAAAATAAATAATTCGGACAGTGTATTAGCATTGCAAAAATTCGCAAAGAATCGCAAAAACCGCGCGCATTCAACGCATTATAAAAAAAATTCGAGAAAGCCAATTTCGCTCAAACTTTGAGAAAAAAACTGAGAAAAGTATGTTTTAACAGCATACCAAGCGGCGTTTCTTATTTCGAACTAATAAAAAAGTATTGTTTTTTTGGGACCATTTTTTTCACCGCATCGGCTGTATTGTTGACGTAATCGAAAAACATTTTTTTTAGTCTATAGTGCGCCTTGTGTTTATATTACAATAAATAAAACAACTACAGATGTTGTGTATTGTGCCATGTGTTTACTAGAAACAACTATAGATTTAAAAAAAAATGAGAATGTGATGTGTGATTGTCAAAACTTGCGACAAGCATAATTTTGTTTTCAATCCTTAAATCTCTTATTAGTAATATTAATGTTTGAAAAGTACGTGTAAAGCTTTTGACTCTCCTTACTAAAGTCTTTGGTTGGAAAACCGCTTAAAAAAACTTAACGTTTTATTCATCATACTGAACTTATAATCAGCTGCGCGCACCTATACTATGTATGCAACAAAACAATTGTATGCAAATTATTTATTATTTGAAATTACTAAATTTCCATTACATATGTGTGCAAACCACAACAACTGGGTTGGTTTATATAATTCACTTAATTAAATAAATCATAATTAATTAATGGTCTATATTTTTAATTTGGTGAACAAGAGTGCAAGCCAGATACTAATTCATTTTGGTCCACAAACGTTCACTAATCAAATTTACCCACAGTTCCAAATTATAATTTGTGAATTCCCGATATTGCAAGGAATATGTGGGTACATCACCGCCTAATTCACTCGATAGTACTGTTGCGCGATTTTTTTAAAAAATAAGCTTTTGATCGTAAAAAAAATAATAATAAATTTCAATTTGGAATTTTCAAAATTATGGTCAATATTTAAGCTATAGAAGAAATCAAAAATATTTAATGGCAGTTTTTATTGTTATACAGTACTTTTACTGGTAAAAAATTTTTTCGAAAAAAGTTGATTTTATTACATCAGAGGACCTGTTTCGTAAAGACATTTATAAATATAAATTTTTATTTTCAGACTTTCCACCTATTTTTTGTAATATACATGATAAAGGTCGCTCACTCCAAAGACAATGCTCTCCGCTGATTGGTCTTGTGCCATAACTGGAGGCGAGATAAGGTGACAATTTTCTTTAAAGAGCCAAATAACCATACCGGGATTTCGAACAAGGGTTACCTTTCCTTGAATTCCATTACTGCTCATCTTCAGTCTGGCGTGCTATCATCACTATACGGACTAGTTGTGATTTCTATTACGGCGTCTCTTATACTCGCCAGTAGTTGTGAATCATCACTTCAGGAAGGAACATTCCATGTCACAGCTTGGTAAGGTCCGTCCATAAAATCGATAAACTGTCTTATGTATTTTTTATAAGGTATTTTACAAAGAGTAGGCGGAAACTTGTAAAATGAAAATTTACAAACCTTTTTATAAAACAGGCCCCAAAAATGTATTTTTTAAAATTTCTAAAAATCGTATTTTGAAAAAAAATACCGTCAAAAGCTAAAAGCTCCTTTAGTATTTTCGCGAAATTTACAGTAGTCTGATCATAGGCCATACATCAATGGGACTGAGTTACGAGCGGATTAAAAAGATCCGAATCCAAAAATTTCCAGATTTCCAAAACTCATGATCGTTTGGAAAATCAACCAGCCCACTGGCAAACGGCCAATTCCAGCTTAAATTTGGATTAAAGTTCAAGGTACACAAGATTGATTAAATTTCATTAAACCTATATTTTTTAAGAAATTAAATATTCAAACTTCTTTATCTGCTAAAACGCCTAATTGCTTTTGTTGATTGAAGAAGGCCTTGCGGAAACCCGCAGTAATGACTAAATTAATTGAGCGTTCATCAGGTCACAGCTTTTATACCACAAATTCATCTAATGGAGTTCATCCGGCTAAGTGGATATTTATGCGCTAACCTAGATGTATATAATTCACATGATTTTGCATATAAATAGCCTAACAATGGTCAACATCGCCCGAAGTTGTCGTTTAACAAGTTTACGTTAATTTGCTTTATGTTTATTTTGTATGCAACTTGACTAAAATAAAATAATTGCGGAAGAAATAAAATGATAATTCAAAAAATCTAAATTTTTTGCTGAATTTTTAGAGATTGCTATCTATTTACTTTATGTTTTTGAAAAGCGTTATATTGAGAAAATTGCTTATTCTATATCGTATGAATATGTAATTGTTGTATTTAGATGGTACTACCACCGTTGACCACCGTATAAATGTGTATAAATACCTCTAAAACCTAAAAATACCTAAAATTTCTAAAAGCACCGTAAAATACCTGAAATTGCGGACCAGAAAATGGCGGGTAACAGCTGTAAAGTCGTAGAGTTTTCAAGTTAGTAAAACGTTTCTTTTACAAATGTTGCGCCATCCGAAAGGATTTTAACTAAATATATTTTTTTATTTTTAGCTTTGTATTCTTTTTTCATCATTTTTATCTAAATTCAAAAGCTGTCTGCAATCATCAAATGTAACAAGCAACGGTTTTTGCAGTTTGGTTTTTAAAATCCGTAAACATATATAAACTTAAAATAATGACTCCTTTCACTTTTTTGATTTTTTAAAGATAGGTGGGCCGATTTACCATTTGCTTTTGTGATAATGATTGTTTAATTTTATTTATTTTATATTTTTTTATTTTTATCATTTACAACAATTATAAAAATAATTCAATGGAGAAGAATGATTCGCGGTTATTTCTGAAATATAAGCAGAATTAAAATTAATTAACTTCAACGGCTGTCTGAAAGGATGCGTCAAATCTAAAAACCAAAGATTTTTTCAGTTTGGGTTTTGAAATTCGTCAACAGATATTAATTTGAAATGTTTAATTTTTTAATTTAACATTTAATTTTTTTTTGCTTTTTATTAAAAAAAGAGAGTTAGGCCAATTTGCAATTTGCTTTAGTAAATAATGTTAATTTTATTTTTTTATTTTTTCATTTATCTACAACAGTTACATACATAAACATAAAAAAAACAATTTATATAAATTTAAGTAAAAATTAAAAAAACAGCACTCAATTTTTAAACGAAGGGGGGGGGGGGCGGGGGGGGGGGGGGGGGGTATGAAAGAAGAGAAAAGAATTGTGTTTTTATAAGAAAGAAAAGAAAAAAAAGATATAGAAAGAAAAGAAAAGAAGACCTATTTTTAGAAAAGTAAGAGTAAAAGTATAATATTACCAAGATTTTTTAAGTTTCAGTATAAGTTTTAGCTGGGAACTGTTTTTGGGCTGGGAGTCAGGTAATACCGAAATCTAATAATTGTAAAGTAAAACAGTAATAAAACATTTTTTGGTAAGGTTTGCGTGTGGGCTTTTTTTTTGTTCTTCCGCCTGGGATCCCCATCATTCATATAGTTGCGGAAAATCCAGAGAATAAGAAGTGTAGGAGAAGAGAAAGAAAGTGTAAGCAGAAAAGAAAGAAAGATCATTTCTTTTTCTAGAAAAGAAAAGACTTTTTTAACACTAATAAGACGTTTCGGATTTTACGCAATCCATCATCAGTTATTACATCTAAAATAAATTATTAGAAAATTACATAGGTAAATGTCAGATATTATATGGTAGATTACAATAATAATAAAACACAGAGCGAAAAAAATTAGAAATTACAAAAAATATATAAAACCATTAAAAACAAAACAACTCAATACTAGCAATATTCTTATTTAAAACAGGCTTATGTTTCTTAATATAAAGACTTTCCTTAATTTTAAGACAGAACGCATTAGTATCAGAAGCTAAAACGCTAAAATCCTTAAAACTAGGCTTAACAGAACAGTCCTTACACGATAAAATATGATCAAAAATTGCGGATTGCTTAGCTAAAACAGGACGATTTGTCAAAGACGAAATTCCGATATGTTCCGAAATCCGGGTACCTAAATGACGAATTGACTCGCCTATATAAGCGGCGTTGCAGCCACTACACTGATATTTATAAACTATATTGGATCTCAGTTCAAACGGAATTTTGTCTTTAAACAAGAAAAAACTTGACACTCGCCGTGTGTTTTTAAAAACAATTCAAAGACTAACTTTCTGTAAAAAAACGGCTAAAAAGTTTACGGAGCCTACTACTTACGCGGATAGAACATAAACCGGTATAAGGTAAAACAATACAACAGGATAATTTCTCAACTGTACACAGCTTGTTTACGGCGCGTTGGACTTTGTCCAAAAATTGCTTAACACACAAATCTATAAAACTAAGAGAATAAGAATTTTTAAGTAAAAATGATTTAAGAATGCGTAAATCACAATAAAAAGTCTTAAAACAACTGCACAAACGAAACGACCTAAAAGAATCAGGAATAAAACTGCTAAAATCCAAATACACACCGCTAAAACTGGGTTTTCTATATAAAGATGTACAAAAACCTTTGCTAACTATTTTAGACACCAACCAAAATCTGAAAAAGGCAACGCATTATTGGTTTCTTCTTCACTCGTAAAAACAATAATTTATGTAATTTAATGCAATTTATATTCGCTTTAAATTTCTGAGATCCCAATAATTAGTCAAACATCTGGGAGGCGATAAAACGCAGAGGCTTAAAATCTAGCAAGCACTCCTGTATCCATCGTTTTCATGATAACATAACTGCGTTCGCAAGAGTTGGACCCAAAGTGCTGCCCCAACGCCGCTTGGGCCTCCATCAAAATGGTGAAGTTCAATTAAATATAGGCGCCTCAATTCGTCATTTGTAGGTACCCGGATCTCGGAACATATCGGAATTTTGTCTTTGACACATCGTCCTCTTTTAGCTAAGCAATTCGCAATTTTCGATCATATTTTATCGTGTAAGGACTGTTCTGTTAAGCCTAGTTTTAAGGATTTTAGCGTTTTAGCTTCTGATACTAATGCGTTCTGTCTTAAAATTAAGAAAAGTCTTTATATTAAGAAACATAAGCCTGTTTTAAGTTTAAATAAGAATATTGCTAGTATTGAGTTGTTTTATTTTTAATGGTTTTATATATTTTTTGTAATTTCTAATTTTTTTCGCTTTGAGTTTTATTATTATTGTAATCTAAACATATTATATCTGACATTTACTTATGTAATTTTGTAATAATTTATTTTAGATGTAATAACTGATGATGGATTGCGTAAAATCCGAAACGTCTTATGTATACAATAAATGTTTTATCTCTTGTTTTCCTTGCAATTATTAGATTTCGATTTCCCCGTGGCAAATCAATAGGTAATACCGAAGACATGTAAAACCGTATTTGGCAAAGTTGGCGCAACAGTCTATAAACAACAGATGATAAATATTAAGTTTTATAAATTTAACCTTAAAAGATCCGGTAGTGAACCATGGGGATGCACAATTAGTTCTCTAAGGCCCCCGCCAGCTGAGACGTTTTTAGCAAACTCTGTTTGCAAATGTTTCGCTGGGTTCATTACTCTGATCCAAGAGTCAGCTCTAAAGGCAATCGCTCAAGCATCCGCCAGGTACCACCTTTTGTTGGTGCGGGGTGAAAGTCCCCAGCCAAAAGCTAAATTTAACAGTAAGTTTTATAAACTATTAAGACATAGAATTGAAACTTAAGATAAAAAACCTTTGAGGAAGGAGTGTTGTTTCATTATTAATGATTCAGCGTAATTTGTGAATACGAACTTTATTTTTTCAAAAGACGTTATTTATGAACGCACAGTTTTTATACTTTATGTGTAGACGGGTTCTAACTTTCCTCGGTTTTACCTGTCCTTGGTTTTACCTATCACACAATTGTTTTAGCCATTTCAAATAGTTATAAATGGACTGCTGGACGGTTTAAAAAAAACAGAAATTTTTTATTTATAGACCGAAATCTATATATAAATAGACGTAATGTCTGTGTGTGTGTGTCTGTGTATGTGTCTGTGTGTTCCCTAACTCCTCCCCAACCACCCAATGAAATAGGTTGAATCAGGTTCATTAGAAAGCTTATAGTTTTGTTTGTTTCCCGGGAATGTCGCTGTGTGAAAAATTTTACTGTGAGAGTTGTGTGCGTGTGTGTGTGTGTGTCTGTTTGTGTGTGTGTGTGTGTGTGCGTGCCTGCGTGCGCGTGTGATGTGTGATGTGTGTGTTGTGTGTGTTTGTCTGCGCGCGTGTGTGTGTGTGTATGTTGTGTGTGTTTGTGTGTGTGTGTGTGTGTGTGCGTGCGTGCTGTGTGTGTGTGTGTGCGTGCGTGTGTGTGTGTGTGTGTGTGTGCGTGTGTGTGTGTGTGTGTGTGTGTGTGTGTGTGTGTGTGTGTGTGTGTGTGTGTGTGTGTGTGTGTGTGTGTGTGTGTGTGTGTGTGTGTGTGTGTGTGTGTGTGTGTGTGTGTGTGTGTGTGTGTGTGTGTGTGTGTGTGTGTGTGTGTGTGTGTGTGTGTGTGTGTGTGTGTGTGTCTGTGAGTCTGTGTGTTTCTAACTCCTCCCTAACCACCCAACAAATTAAGGTGAATGAGATATCTTTAGAAAGCTTATACCCCAGGATATGTCGTAAGGGGGTTAAAATTTTGAAACAACTTAAATGGACATCTTTAGACTGGACAACGCATTTTCACCAAAGAGGGACCTTATGGATTCTGGAAGTTGAAAATTTTTTTGCCTTTGAATTGGCTTAAACTTATTGGTAGAAGTAATTAGTCAATGAAAAGCCAGAATATCACGTTTTTTGGAAAAAATGAACATAAACATTTTTATACTGGACAACTTTTTTCACTAAAGAAGGTAATTACCTTGCTCCCCAACCAAAAAAGGGTTAGGGCTAAATGAAATATCATTGCAAAGCTAACAGTCTGGAAAATGTCATAAAGAGGTTAAAATTTAGAAAAATTTTGCATGAACATTTTTAGCTTGGACAAAACATTTTCACAAAAGGGGGAAACCTATGGATTTTCGAAATTGAAAATTTTTGTCTTTGAATTGGCTCGAACTAATTGACTAGAGTAATTAGCCAATGTAAAACCAAAATGTCATGTTTTTTTATAAGATTAACATGGAAATCTTAATGCTGGAAAACATTATTCACCAAAAAAGGGAACGGCCTCCCTCTCCAACCAGCAAAAGGATTGGGCTAATTCGGGGGAGCGGGCGCTCCCCCCCCGAAATCCGGTGAAGCCAGATTTTTTTATAAGGGACCCTTACATTTTTTGAATTTTGGGAGAGAAATTTTTTTTCTTTAATATTAATACAAAAACTCTCCTGATGCTTTCCAAAAGCATATTAATGGTCAAAAAACCAAATTTTCCCCGCTTTGCGGGTAGTTTAAATTGACAATTTATCTTAGTTTTTCGATTTAAAATCGATTATGCCGTTCAATAGTTAAGGCATACATGTTAAATCAAACTACTATAAACACTATTAACCTTTTATTAACGTTTTAAACACATGTTTTAAATGTAAAAGAATAAAAAACCTTAAATTTTGTAATAAACATCATCTGGAATTAAAATTTCTAGTGTATTTTAGCGCCTTAAATTAAAAATTTTCTCCCCCGGGGGACATTGTGTCCCCCGGACCCTCTGACAAGGAGCTCTGCCTTTTGACCCTGCTGGGGGGCTCTCGCCCCCTAGACCCCCATTTCAGGAGGGCTGCCGCCCTCAGATCCCCCTTAAGGGTTAGTATTTACCCCCCCCCCTTCAGACCCCCCCCCTAAAATGAAATCCTGGCACGCCACTGGACTAAATGAGATATCATTGCAAAGCTTACAGACAAAGAAATCTCATAAAGGAGTTGAAATTGTAAAAAAATCGCATGGACATTTTTTGGTTGGACAACACATTTTCACAAAAACAGGGCCCTATGGACTTTGAAAGTTGAAAAATTTTTATCTTTGAATTGGCTCAAACTTATTGGTGAGAGTAATTCGCCAATGTAAAGCCAGAATATCATGTTTTTGGAAAAATGAACATGAACATCTTTATGCTGGACGTTTTTTTCACTAAAAAGGGGAATGAACTTTCTCCTTAACCAACCAAAGGATTGGGCTAAATGAGATATCATTGCAAAGCTTAAGTTTCAAGAGATGTCATAAAAGGGTTGAATGTTTCAAAAAATAAATAACAAGGACATTTTTATGCTGGAAAACGGATTTTGACCAAAAAAGGGGGACCCGACCCTTCTCCCCAACCACAAAAAAGATTGGGGTAAATGAGATATGGGAAACCTCAAAGTTCAGGAAGCATCAGAAGGGGGTTGAAATTAGTAAAAAATTATTATGGACATCTTTATGCTGGACAACATATTTTCTTCACCAAAGGAGGGAAAGACCCTTCTCCCCAACGGCAAAATGGAGTGGGTTAACTGAGGTATCATTGTAAAGTCATAGAAGTGGCGTTGAAGGGTTGAATTTAAAAAAAAAAGATTAGTATAAGGAATATAAAAATACGGGAAAAATTATTAGTCAGCCGTATGGCTGACACGGGCAGTTAATTAAAATTTACAGTTTCAAACTATTCTAAAAAAATAAAGGCCGTTTAGAACAAGCCATGTTATTCTAAAATACAGGATTGAAGGTGTTTTAATAAAATCTTTCATTTTTTGATTTGACGCTACATAGCTGAAGGCATTTAGATTTAATTCAAAATTTTTATTAAACGCCTATTTTGAAGATATATTAAATTTTTTACATTTATTGCTTGGTAGCGATTTATTTCTGTTGATTTAAAAAAAAACTGTTTTCAAATGGAGACTTGGAGTTTTGAAGACTATTTTTAAAGAAATTAACTTAAAATTAAGTTATCAAGAATTTAATACAAATAGCATTTTAAAAGTATCGTGACTAATAAAATCAGCAACAAAACCCGTTAAGTTCTATTCCTTTTTTAGAATGACGACTTCTGGGGCCGGTCCACTAACCGGAAGTTGAATGGGTACTATGTTAGCACGTTGTTTAAAACTTTTAATAATGTTTTAATTTCTGGGTTTTTCCTCGAGAAATCTTTTAAAACTCTTTGTTGCTATGGCATAAATTTTGTTAATTTTATGCATATTCGTTATAAATACAAGTTTCTCCGGTTGACAGTATAACCCGTAAGAATGGGGTGCTTTGTTTTGTAAGTCTGGTTTTACCTGCCTCCTGCCTATTTTTATCGCGAACTTCGCTATTTTTTTACCTTTTTTTTAATTTCTAATGTTTAACACAGGAAACAGTGTTACCTGGGGCCGGTTGCATAAAAATCCTTTAGTAGAGTGAAAAAATCCCTTACGTTTTCCCTTAAATACAGTAATCTCCCTAGGCTAAGTTTTCCCTTAAGTCGGTTGCACGTAAGCGATTTCCTTTAACTTTAACTTAGGGTGGACGTACTACATTGTAAGGGAATTTCTGTTAACATTTAAAACTAAATACTGCTGGAAAAATAAGTTAAACCACATAAAAGTGCAAACGTTTATATTAACACAGTAATAAATAAATGAATTCTATATTAAATTGCTTGAAAAATTACTTTATTTCATCAAATAATCTTAAATCGACGACTTATTTTCATGTTTTATTCGGAATAATGTGTTTTGTTGCGATTTTTGGCGTGAGTTATTAGATTTTTTCATAAAAACACTTAAAAACCAAAAATAAATCTATACTTTATCCAATCTTAAATTTATTGTGCTGAAAATTTTTAATTTTATTTAAATAAACAAACAAATTAAGGAGCCAAAACGAGGAGAGGACTTTGGTCAATTAATGAAGATAATGTTTTGTGCAGAATAATGCTGAATTATTTTATTAAATATAACAACGATTTTCGTTTCATCGTAAAAATTAATTACTTACTACGTATGCAGGGGCCTTAAAATTACTATAAACTTAATTTTTCTTAAAACGACTTATAATCTTAATAATGGCGAATCAGCTCTATTTGAACTATTCCCCTTAAAGTCAAAAGGTCTTTTTGACCACCCTTGGGATTTAAGGGAAAATTTAAGGGAAACGTTTAAGTGAAACTGTTTATGCAATGCACTTGAGGTAGATTTGGTTTTTTGCACCACTTAGTGCAAATTTAACGGAATAATTACCCTTAAACGTTTTATGCAACCGGCCCCTGCCTATTACTGTTTCCTGTGTTAAACATTAGAAATTAAAAAAAAGGTAAAAAAATAGCGAAGTTCGCAAAAAAGGAGGAGACAGGTAAAACCAGCCTTACAAAACAAAGCACCCCATTCTTACGGGTTATACTGTCAAAAGGAGAAGCTTGTATTTATAACGAATATGCATAAAATTAACAAAATTTATGCGATAGCAACAAAGAGTTTTAAAAGATTTCTCGAGGAAAAACCCAGAATTTAAAATATTATTAAAAGTTTTAAACAACGTGCTAACATAGTACCCATTCAACTTGCGGTTAGTGGACCGGCCCCAGAAGTCGTCATTCTAAAAAAAGGAATAGAACTTAACGGGTTTTGTTGCTGATTTTATTAGTCACGATGCTTTTAAAATGCTATTTCTATTAAATTCTTGATAACTCAATTTTAAGTTAATTTCTTTAAAAATAGTCTTCAAAACTCCAAGTCTCCATTTGAGAACAGTTTTTTTTAAAATCAACAGAAATAAATCGCTACCAAGCAATAAATGTAAAAACATTTAATATATCTTCAAAATAGGCGTTTGATAAAAATTTTGAATTAAATCTAAATGCCTTCAGCTATGTAGCGTCAAATCAAAAAATGAAAGATTTTATTAAAACACCTTCAATCCTGTATTTTAAAATAACTTGACTTGTTCTAAACGGCTTTTATTTTTTTAGAATAGTTTGAAACTGTAAATTTTAATTAACTGCCCGTGTCAGCCATACGGCTGACTAATAATTTTTCCCG
>JASAMX010013648.1:0-45394 GCA_030248175.1 Microlaimidae sp. YZB2_3 | reverse complement strand
ATTTTAAGACAAAGTATTTTGCGTACTCAAAGGCGCTACCCTGGGCCTTTATAAGGACTCTAAGGATAAGGTAAGTTTAAAAAGAAAGTATTTTAAGACAAGTATTTTGCGTACTCAAAGGCGCTACCCTGGCCCTTTATAAGGTAATGAAGCATAAGGTAAGTTTAAAGAGTATTTTAAGACAAAGTATTTTGCGTACTCAAAGGCGCTACCCTGGCCCTTTATAAGGACTCTAAGCATAAGGGGTCAAAAAGTACAATTTTAAGACATAGTATTTTGCGTACTCAAAGGCGCTACCCTGGGCCTTTATAAGGACTCTAAGCATAAGGTAAGTTTAAAGTAGTATCAAGACAAAGTATTTTGCGTACTCAAAGGCACTACCCCTGCCCCTTTATAAGGACTCTAAGCATAAGGTAAGTTTTAAAAAACAGTATTTAAAAAAAACAGTCCTCTGGCCCATACATGGGCAAGTTGGTCCGGAGTGGGGGGGGGGGGTTAAACCCCAAATTAGGGGGGTAAAATCCGAGAACCGCAAAATACCCATATCGTTTTTTCTGCTGGTAGCTTGATTTTACCCACAGTAGCTTTTTCGAATATGAAGGAAAAAAAATGCGTAAAAAAAACGTTATGTTAAGTTCAAAAAGCCTTTTTTATAATATTTTTTTTGAGCTTTTTTAGGTTCGCTAAAACACTCATTTTGACCTCAAAAACTAAGTTTGGGGTCAGTTAGAAGTCGTTTAAAGACATTTTTTTTCTCTATTTTCAGGGGGTTAACTTTTTTTTTTTGACTCTGAGCTGGGGGGCTTAACCCCCTTCTGTCGGGGGGGGGGGGTTAACCCCCCCCCCCCCGACCCCCCCCGCCGCCCATGTACTCCTGCCTTTTAAAACGTACAAGCAGAAGGTTCTACAATGATAGGATAATGTTGTTTTTTTTCTGTTTCAAAAAGAGAGTACCGCAATATAAGCATGAGGTAATGTGAAACTAATAGTGAATAGTGAACGAGGACAGAATTTTTACTGTTTTCTAATCGTAATATTAAATGATATGGTTTTTTATGTTAACTTGGAACAATTTATATCTCGTAAAAAAATAGCGTATTTTGGTTGGTGAAGTTTAAATTATTTAAGATAAAATTCTGGTTTGGATTTAAAATTACTGCGAACAACCTTATTTTCGGTATATTTTGAAATAATATGTAGCTATTTATTTTTATTAGTAAGAACAATATTAAAAAAGTATTAAACATACAATACACCAATAAACATCGGTAAAGCTGGTTTTTACGATACAACCCGTTTGCTCAATGAAGATATATATATATATATATATTTGTTGTCACACACCGCAACCTTGACATTTGAGGGGGGGTGTCCATACATAAATACAAAAAACACCTTTACCTGTGTAATGGACATTTGTTTAAAATTATAGTAGGGTTTTAGGGGGAGCTCCAAATCGAACCCCCTTTGGATAGGGGTCCCCCAGGGGCTGGAAGATTTTTTAAAACCAGAGGGGGTCAGAAAATTTGAAAATTTGGGGAGGGGCCCCTAACACTTTTTTGAGGGGGGGGGCCGAAAAAATTTTTAGGCTAGGGGGGTGGGCACGACCTACCCCTTGCACTCCTCACGTTTTCGGTGAAGCTCGAACCCCCCAAATTCAGGGGGGAGGCGCGGGGGATACACCTAGTTTTTAGCGAGGGATGTCGAGGGTTTTTGAGATCTTTAGTGACGTAGGGTCTCCCCGCACCTCCCCCCTCCACCTATGGTTTTTGAATTATAATTGAAAAATGTAATAACTATAAAGGGGGCGAAAATATCTAGACTGCAAACCAGAATGTATTTAATTTCTGTCCTCAATAATGATAGTCAATACCTGTAATTTCAGGATGCGGAGAGCCCCCGGGTGCCATGTGGCGGCAGCCAAACTGTAGATACGAAGCAGCGTCACGGTGTTTCAGCTCGCACCGCGCCCCTAACGGGGCTGAGTACCTTCTACCAAGTGGGGACCACGCGCGTCATCATGTTTGTATTTATGGGAATAAGCGACTCGAACTGCACGATATCGGCCACGGGCTGACGTCGTTTTTTGCCGCTTGGAAAAGGATGACATGAACTATATTGGCTAAATATATGACAGAAATATTTTTGATTTTAAATTAGCCGCACGGTTTTTATAACTTTGAGCGTGGAAAAAAATAGAGCGGTGGCCGAAATTAGGGCTGCGGATTTATGTCAGCCACCTTTATTTCGTCAAACGGAAGGGAGGGACATAGAACAACATTGCTCTCACTTTGTATGTAAAAATAAAAATTGAAAAGATAAGAAATGGGAATGAAAGTAGGATGCAAACAGGGTTTATAGGTTAGCGACTCATAATGAAAAAAAAATTTAGTACCTACAGTTAAAACTAATTTAAATCTGACCAGCTGCGAAAATTACAGTGGTGGTTGGTTTTTCTCATATATTTTTTTAAATATGATTTTTATGTACTAAAATTTTTGTACTGTTTATAGTTTATTTATTTTTGCAAAAAGTAGGATGAGAGGCCGATGTTATATATACGCCACCAAATGCAACAATATTAAAAAATATTATGACAATCACAAAGCTCACTGTACTCTATTGCAAGAACCTTCCAGGCAAGAACGTAACGATCTGCCACTCTGCACCACAGCCTCGACCTTCGCACTCACTTTTCCCGCCGCCTCACCACGATTTGCATAATTTTTTACTTCAAGGAGCACTGGGTACCACTGGCAACTCAAACCGGAATTGAGATTTTCAAAAAATCCGGAACAAGAAATGGAATTAAAATTTTAAAAAAATCCGAAACCGGAATTG
The DNA here is from genome assembly GCA_030248175.1 of Microlaimidae sp. YZB2_3. NCBI lineage: Eukaryota > Metazoa > Nematoda > Chromadorea > Desmodorida > Microlaimidae > Microlaimidae sp. YZB2_3. Next base: position 42,553 of record JASAMX010013648.1, on the reverse strand, counting down.
AGATTTTTAAAAAAAAACTGGCAAACCGGCAATTTGAGATTTTTAAAAAAATTCTGAACACGGAGCAACCTGAAAAATTTTCAAAACTTTTTGCCGGAAACACCGAACCGGAAACCGCTCATGTGAACTTTTTGGAAATTGAGAAAAATTGAAAACCGTAATTGACAATTTTTCCAAAAATCCGGAAACAGGAAACTGAATTAAATTTTAAAAAAAATCCGGAAACTGGAATTGAGATTTTTAAAAATCCGGAACATGAAACCGGGAATTCCAAAATTTTGCCTGGGAAATTCCGGGAAACTGAGAACGGCAAAACCGCTTATTAAACGATGCGATCGTGGAAGCCCCGGAGCACCGGAAACCAGAACTAAACCGGCAATTCGACAATTTTCCAAAAATGGGCGGGAAGCAGCGGAAACCTCAATTTCCAACTTCCGCCCTGTAAACATTCTGGCAACCGGAACTGCCTATTTTTTTTTACAATCAATAAGTTTTCTGATGTACAAATTTAAAACAAATCAATATTAAACACCTTTTACAGGGATCTTGACGGAACAATGATCTATTTGATCTAATGTGAAAATACCGGGACAAATTACGGAAGGACGGAAAAGTCCCGCACACCTCCCACTTCTCAAATCCCCAACAGCAAAAGAGGGATCTCTCTCTTCGGGGATAGAAATGAGACCCCGTTGTCTCCTCATTGGAACTTGGGCCTAGGGGACACGTGGACGCTTTCCTCCTCACTCTCGTTTTCAACGCCCCCTTTTAATCGAATTAGAAAAGTGATATACGTCAAAACCGAACTTTTGTATAATCTGAGTTTTGCGCCGAATTTTGAAATTTTCTAATTTTGATTTTTTTAAATATATAAAAACGAGTAAATCAATTTGAAGAATGATTTGAAAATTTTTTGAATGAAATCGACTTTTTGTCTTTTCTTAGTTATTTATTAGTTCTTAGATAAAATTTGAATTTTTTGTGTGGCTAGCTATGGAAATTTACACGGGGTAATAGGAATATTCCGTAAATAAATAAAAATTTGGCAATTGAGGTAGATTCCGGGATGGAGAAAAATTAACGCTAAATTTTTATAATGATAAATTCTTAGCTAGATGTTAATTGTTGCAAAAATAGTTCAAATTGACTAAATAATTATGCTATTAGTTAAAGCAAAATTACGGTAACAATTAAATGCTAAATATGTTTTATTATAATAATAATATGTTATGTTAAATATTTTAAAATAATTTATATAATTGTATTTATATTGTTTTGTTTTGTGTTTTTCTGTAACCCAACTGTGGGTTTTTAGAAGTTTGGGATGGCGTTTTTCTAACAATTTTTTTAAAAATTGAAAAATAAAAAGGGGAAAAGTGTTTTAATAAAATATTTTAAAAATGTATTTGAAAAAGTTTTTATAATAATTTGTCCTTGAAATACAACAAAAAATTTCTGTTAATGAATTTTGAATAGTTATATTATTTAAATTTTGTGATAGGTATTATTTAAATATCATAAATACATAACAAGAATGTATAACTTTTGCGCTCCGCATAGTTTTTAAAGGTCAAAAAGTGCACATGAAAAATTAATGTAGGTGAAATTTAAATGATGGAAAAAAGTTTAGAAGATGTAAAATTGTTTATTTAACATTTATTGCGGGAATTTTCATATTAAGCAAACCGATTGATAAAAGCTACGGTAGCGAAATTCTGAAAACTTTTATAGTTGTAGTTTAATTCAATTTTCTGGAAGACTGGTTCATACTTATGTAAAAATGTCCTTTGGACAAAGTCCAAAGGACAAATGCAGCGTATAAACGTACATATGTAAAAATGTCCTTTGGATTTTTATAAAGGACGTTTTTACATAAGTATGAATGAACTTAACAGTTCATAGCTTAACAAAAGCCAATCTTATGCTACAGTGAAAAATGTTTATTATAAAAATAAACATTTATTTTAAACATCAGCTGGGTGGGAAGATGTTAAGCTGTTGGTAGAGACTAGATAATATTCATGTATTTTTGATATTTATTAAAGAGACGCTGGACTTAAATGTGGAACTTTACAGAAAATATTAGGTGACGGAAACTAAGTGTTTATTCTCAAATTAGTGGTATTCTGAGCATAGGGTGGCAGGGGGGGGTTATACCCTCCTCCCCCTTAAAAAAAATTCTGATTATACAATACTACAGTACCCTGAGATTTCTTAGTCCCAGTACTAAAAAAACGCTAAAAATGGGAATTACAGTAATTAAACTTTTTTGACACCCCCCCAACTCCGGGGTCTGGAAATTTGGGTCCCCACCCCAATATCTGGGAGGCTGTCGATGGGATTGCACTCCGGAGCGTAAATGTTCTCCGAGTTGTACCGTATTTACGCTAAAATACCCTCTAGGCATTGAAAGTACGAGTTTTGAGCCTAAAAATTTGGCGGGACACTTTGGACCGTATCTTAAGGTGTCTTTGCTTTTTACTCTGCGAATATGTAAAATGAGTAAATAACGGAACCAATCTCGGATAAAATTATTGCACAAATCAATAACTATGCATATAACTACTCATAATACCGTATCAATTTATCGATTAACTATACCTTATATTTTCCTAAAAAGTTTAAAACTGTATATAAAACCCTATGAAATTTCCTATATGAGACTAATATAAAATTCCAAAAAATTTTTCTTAACAATTATCAAAACTTTATTATTTATTCAACGGCATTACTGTAGAAAGGTGTCAGTAAGCCATAATCTAATAATTTAGTTTAAATAATAACGAATAAAAGGTTCATGCGTAGTTTTGGATCTAGTGTTAACTTTTGGCATTCTTTAGCATTGCAATTTATTTTCTAAACATTTGTGATATACATAATATAAGGTACTGCTGTATTGAACTGAAAATATTACGAAGCAAGTTTGATAGGTACGAATGTGAGTAATGAGAGTTAAATTTTTATTCTTACACCGGAAAAAGAAATTTGAAACTGGTGCGGCAAAGTGTGTTGATTTACTCATTTATTCATTATACATTTTCAAAATAAAATTTAAAAAAATCAATTTATACAAAAAACTTATACATGATGCAAATATATAGTGTCAAATGCTTTTTGTTAAATTAATTTTTTTTATTGTTGCATTGTTTAAATTCAGTATCATCATTCATTCAGATATAATTCACATTGGCTTTTGTAATTTAACCATTTTGAAATTGATGCATAATTCGTTAATGTAATGTTTTGTATTTTTTCATCTCAGATTAATTGTTCCATAAAATCACTAAGGGAAAATTTTTTTTATATTCAGCTATCGCAAAAGTGTCACAGTGAAACTTTTAATTTTTCTGCCGTTCGAAAAATCCAAACTGTAGCCATTTTGTTTGTTTTTACGAGAATTTGTGTTGGAATGAACAACTCTACCTTCTTCTTATCGTAACATTTTTGATGTTTTAGTAACTTCGTACTTTACAATTGTTTATATTCAACATAATTCTTGCTATATTTACGTTAGCTAAATGTCGTTGCTGTATTTTTATTAGCATCGTTGATTGCTTTGAGTTTTATGTTTTTGCTAATTTTAGCCTAATCATAACGGTAACTATAATGTATAGTGGTACAATTTTTGGGTTTTGTTCAAAAATAAAACGTTCTAAAATTTGAAATGTAGCAATGTACCATGACACTATTTTTTATTAAGATGGAAACACGGGGGGGGGGACTTTGTCGGAACGAATGAAAAAATATCTTACACTTGTTTTCCTGAAACATTTTGGTTATAGAAAAATATTTGGTTGCTAAATAGATTTTTAAAACTTTACATCCGATTTTGCACAATAAACTACTGAATACTGCGCAGGGTTATATTTTAATTTGAAACCAAATGTTTTTATAATTGTAGTAAATTATTTTTTATAATATTTCGTAAAATAATTATAAATTTGATTAAACAGTGAAAGTTTTTACCCAGTATTCCGGAATTTGCATACACCATGTACCAAAATTGATTAAAATACTTTTACCAATACTTTGCTATTTGTAAACTGCAGATTTTGAAAAAATAAAAAAGAACATCTTCATGCTTACCATTTATTTTTGAGCCAGGTTAAAAGTTACAGACCACGGGGGGTTTAACCCCCCCCCAAATTCTGAGAAGGAGGCTTTAATCTCTCTTTTCACTCAGAAGTGGGGGGGAAAAGGTTAAACCCCCCTCAATTTTGAAAAAATGAGAAAAAAAAGTTATTAATTACTTATAATTGCCTCTAAACTTAGTTTTGAGGTCAAAATGAAATGTTTTAAAAAAAAAAAAAAAAAAAAAAATACAAAAAAAAGGGCTTTTTGATCTAAAATTAGCGTTTTCTGCTAGTTTTCCTTTAAAATCGAAAAATTTAAAAAAAAAATGCCTTCCAGAAAAAAAGTTCATACGGGGATTTTAGCGTTTTTCGGATTTTATTCAATTTGGGGGCAAATTCCCCCCTCCGGACCACCTCGCCCATGAAAAATTCAAATGATAGTTTCTTAGCTGGATGGACGGAAACTGCGGAAACACCGTAGCACGAACCGAATTGCAATTTGAAAATCCGGCAACGGGATGTTTTTGCCCGGAACCGCCGCAGCCGAAGCCCGGAGTGAGAACCGGAATTGAGATATTCCAAAATTGGAACCGGGAATTCCAACTTTTTGTTCACAACGATGGATTTTTCTGTAACGTAGGATTTGACCGGACGGAGTGGGGATTGTACAAAATATTTCAAACTTAATACTATTGTTTAATAATAAAAAGGTATTGTATGGGCTTAATATATACCAAATAGCCTCAACAAAGAAAAAGGTATAAGCTTAAGCTTTCTAAATGGTACCAATAAAATAAATATTATTAAAATAATAAAAAAATTATAAACAAAATTATAAATTAATGTTACATAATTATAAAAAAAATTTAGTTGAAGCTATATAGCTATATGTTGTTCCATTTTTCTTTGATTGTAAACATTTTAGATGGAACATAAAAAGCAAGCACTTAGTTATATACTGTGCTCTGTCTTTTTATATCCACATCAAATAGTACAAACAACAGTGAACTCAATGCTTGCCAGTGATTACAAAACAACACTTAAGCAAACAAAAAAAGTCCACAGTGTTGCACATTGAAATCCACTGAAAGTCAAGGATGCAGTATGGATTAAAATAAATCGACCTAAAGCTCCTGGTCCCTAGCAGGTTCCATTTGGCGTTTCGTGCATTAGTCTTAAATGCCCTTAGTGTTGCACTCGTCAGTAAGATCACCAAGCCTAACAACACACTTATATAACATAAATCAACAAGTAAAATTTACAACAAAACATGCAAAATATTAATAAAAAAACATTAACATAAAACATTTAAACAGAGGAGAACCAGAATAAATTGTTGTGATTTTTCCCCACTTTATATAGTAACTTTGACAGGTAATAAAGAGCATTTATGGCACAAAAGGCGTTGTAATTACAGACACACCAAAAATTGCAAGTACAACTATACCACTGCAACCTGCTGGGGACAAGGCGCTTTTACTAGTCGATTTACAAAAAATAAAAGTACCTAAAATTATGAGATTTTTAATCCATATTGCATCCTTGACTTTCAGTGGATTCCAATGGGCACCATTGTGGACTTTTTTGTTTGCTTTTTGAAATCACTGGCAAGCATTGAGTTCACAGTTGTTTGTACTATTTGAGATAGTGGTTATGTAAGTTAATAATATTTTATTTTTAATTTCAACTTATTCAGCTTAAAATCACAGGCTGTTTATATAAGCTGGTATAGCGCGTTTCATAGTCGCCTTATCAAGCTTATGTGGCAGTTCTGGTGATTACTTCGTCCTGGGATCTTAATAACCTGCTGATATGGATATAAAAAGACAGAGCACAGTATATAATTAAGTGCTTGCTTTTTATGTTCCATCTAGAAAGTTTATAATCAAAGAAAAACAAAAGAACATGTGGCTATATAGCTTTAACTAAAAATTTTTATAATTATGTAACATTAATTTATAATTTTGTTTAGAATTTTTTTATTATATTAAAATATTTATTTTATTGGTACCATTTACCATTTTTATTTGCTTTTTTGAGGCTATTTGGTATATATTAAGCCCATACTATACCTTTTTTTATTATTTTATTATTAAACAATAATATTAAGTTTGAAATAATTCGTACAGATCCGGCTCCGGTCCGGCTGGATCCAACATTACGGATCCGGTGGGGCCTTAGTTCTGGACGAAATTTGGAATTCCGGTTCCGGATTTTTGGAATATCTCAATTCCGGTTCTCGCTCCGGGGCTTTAGCAGTTTACTAGGCAGTTCCGGGCAAAATTTGGAATTCCGGTTTTAATTCCCGTTCCGGATTTTTAGAAAATCTCAATTCCGATTCCTGTTATGGTGTTTCCGCAGTTCCGTCCATCACTAAAAACTATCATTTAAAAGCATACATGGGCAAGTTGGTCCGGAGTGGGGGGGGGGTTAAACCCCAAATTAGGGAAGATTAAAATCCGAAAAACGCAAAATACCCATATCGTTTTTTTTTTCTGGAGTGCATTTTTTCCGATTTTAAAGGAAAAACAGGTAAAAAACGCTAATTTTAGATCAAAAAGCCCTTTTTATTGCTTAAAACATTCATTTTGACCTCAAAACTTAAGTTTAGAGGCAGTTAGAAGTCATTTTAAAGACTTTTTTCTTCATTTTTCCAAAATTGGGGGGTTAACCTTTTCTCCCCCCACTTCTGAGTGGAGGGGGGGGGGTTAAACCCCCTTTCTCAGAATTTGGGGGGGTTAACCCCCCGTGCCATGTATGTTTAAAAGACTAAAACTTTAAGTCTGGCTATTACCCATAAATCGTAAGCTGCAGTGAAGATGTTCTTTAGTATTTTTTCAAAATCTGCGGTTACGAATAGCAAAGTATTGGTAAAAGTATTTTTAATCAATTTTGGTACATGGTGTATGCAAATTCCAAAAACCAATCCTTAGGTCCTTCGGTAAAAAGTTTTTCACTGTTTAATCAAATTTATAATTATTTTACGAAATATATAAAAAATAGAATTTGCTACAAATTATCTAAAAACATTGGACATTTTCAAAGTAAAATATAACCTGCGCCTAAATTTCGGTAGTATATCCAATCGGATGTAAAGTTTTAAAAATCTATTTCACCAAATATTTTTTCTATCCCGGGCCGCGGCCCGCCGCGAACCAAAATTCGTTTACAGATGATTTTTACCAAATTTTTCGAAACCGGAGATTAAACAACTATATTAAAACAATTTAAGAAAAATATTTTTGTAATTTTTGACTATTATTTAGATATATTGTTCTTTAGGTTTACTTAAGGTTCCCCTTTGTTGATTTTTTTGGTTTTTGCGGAAAAACAAACATTTTGTGATGCTTAATTAAATAAAATACAAAAAGACCACGAACATTTTTAAACGAGTTAGCTATTTTATTTGATATAGTATTTCCAGTTTTAAAAATAATACGAAAAAATGCATTTAATTTGAGAGGAACTTTGTTTCGTTCGCGCCGCTTTTTGTGCGGATTTAGGGGGACCGCCGACCCAATTTTTGTTATGCCGAGTCGATCCAAAAGTGTAAAAGTTAGAAACGAAGAAATGTGGTGTTTTTTTACACTGACATTCCGACAAAGTCACATGCAAAAAGCGGAAAAATTAATGCTTTCCATCTTTAATCGAAAATAGTGTCATGATTCTTACATTGCTACATTTCAAATTTTAGAACGTTTTATTTTTGAACAAAACGCAAAAATATTCGCACTTATATAACATATAGTTACCGTTATGCATTAGCTAAAATTAGCAAAACTTATTAAAACTCAAAGCAATAGAACAATGCTAATAAATCAAAATACAGCAACGACATTTAGCTAACATTAATATTAGCAAGAATTATGTTGAATCTGAAACGATTGGTTAAAAATACGATTTTGCTAAAACTTCAAAAATGTTATAACTTTTATCCACGATAAGAAAAACATCAAAGTTTAAGTTATTTTAGAATTTATTCCAACATCAATTCTCGCTAAAAACAAACAAAAATGGCTTTACATGGATTTTTCAAACGGCAGTGAATTAAAGCGCTGTAGATAATTGCCGATCATGAATATAAAAAAAATTTTCCTTATAGACTTATGAACAATTAATCTGAGATGAGAATAAACAATAAGAAACATTACATTAACGAATATCTCTGAAGAAAAAGCATATGAGTGATTTAAAATGGTTAAATTCTAGAAACCAATGTGAAGTATCCCTGAATGAATGATACTGAATTTAAACAATAGACAATAAAAAAAATTAATTTAACAAAAAGCGTTTAACACTATATATTTGCATCAGCATGTCTGGCCTTTTGTATGAATTGATTTTTTTTAAATTTTATTTTATAACAAAATCTATAATGGATCGATGAGGTGAAGCAATGAACAGCTTGCAGCACCATTTACTCAATTCTTTCCTGATAATTGTAATAAAAATTTAACCATACGTACTAGCATTGGTACATTCGAACTTGTTTCGTAATATTTTCAGTTATCAAATACAGCAGTACCTTATATTATGTATATCACAAATCTTTTAGAAATAAATTGCAATGCTAAAGAATAGAAGTTAACACTAGATAGAACTACGCATGAACCTTTTATTCCGTATTATTTTAAACTAAATTATTCAATAAAATTATGGCTTCTTAAAAATGTGACACCTTTCTACAATGCCGTTGAACCTTCATGATAAAGTTTTTGATAATGTTGATGAATTTTTTGGATTTTATATTAGTCTCATATAAAATTTAGTAGGCATATATACAGTTTAAACTTTTCAGGAAAAAATACTAAGGTATAGTTAATGATAAATTAACTGGTATTATTATTATGACATAGTTATATGCATCACATTATTAATTATGCAATAATTTTATCCAAGAATTGGTTCCCTGCTCCTTTCCCTTTCTTACTAATTTATATTCGCAAGTAAAAGCGAACACCTTAAGATACAGTAAAATATTACCACCAAAATGTTTAAGCTCAAAACGACTGAATATTCTCTTTATGTATTCAAGAGTATTTTCACATTAAAAATTGCGGTACAACAAAACAATTTTTTACGCTCAGAATCATAGGTGGGCAGCCTCCCGGATATTGGGTGGGGGGGTATACCCAACCCCCGAAATTTGGGGAGGGGGGTGTCTCAAAAAATTTTTTTAAGGGTATGCCTTAAATATCCCATTTTTAGCGTTTTTAGTACTGAGACCCCCCAAATTTTAGGGGGGTGTCCGGGGTTCCCCCAAATTTTAGGGGTGGTGTCGTCTATAATCGGAATTTTTTTTAAGGGGGAGGAGGGTATAACCCCCCCCCTGCCCACCTATGCTCAGAATACCACTAATTTAATAAAATTACTTGATTTTTGTCAGCTTATTTAGGTCTAATATTTTTCTGTAAAGTTCCACATTTATCCCAGCGTCTCTTTAATAAAATATCAAAAATACATGAATATACCTGTAGTATACAATAAAACCCTACCAACACATAGCTTTGACATCTTCCACCACTGATGTTTAAAATAAATGTTTATTGAAGTTTATAATAAACAGCCGCTGTCACATACAATTTTCACGGTCGGAATTTTGTTAAGGCTATGAACTGTTAAGGCTGGTTCATACTTATGTAAAAACGTCCTTTATACAAAGTCCAAAGGACGTTTTTACATATGTACGTTTATACGCTGCATTTGTCCTTTGGACTTTGTCCAAAGGACGTTTTTACATAAGTATGAACCAGTCTTCAGGAAATTAATTAAACTACAACTATAAAAGTTTTTAGACGCTGCCCGTAGCTTTTATACGATCGGTTGCTTAATATGAAAAATTCCCGCAACGAAAATGTTAAATAAACAATTTTACATCTTTCTAAACTTTTTTCATACCATTTAAATTTCACCTTTTCTTTGCGGTAATTCTTCATGCTGCGCTTTTGATCTTTAAAAAACTATCGGAAGCGAGCGCAAAAAACCTTTCATACATTCTTGTTATGTATTTATGATATTTAAATAATACCTATCACAAAATTTAAATAATACAGCAATAGTAACTATACAAACATAGATTAACAGAAATTTTTTGTTGTATTTCAAGGACGAATTACTTAAAAATCCGTAAGTCCTTTTCTATAAAATTTTTTTCAAAATACATTTAAAATATTTTATTAAAACACTTTTCCCTTTTATTTTTCAATTTTAAAAAAATTGTTAAAAAACGCCATCCCAAAATTTCTGAAAACCCACGGTTGGTTTAGGAAAAAAACACAAAACACAAACAATAAATACAATTATATAAATTGTTTAAAATATTTAACATAACATAATTATATTATTATAATAAAACATATTTAGCATTTAATATTTACCGTAAATTTGTTTTACTTTAACTAATAGCATAATTAACTAAGTCAATTTGAACTATTTTCCAACAATAACATACTCACACTGAGAATTTATCATTATAAAAATCAGACCATAAACATTAATTTTATACTCATGATACAAACCCATCATAAAACTACCTAGAACATCAATTAGAAACCCCAAAAAGAAAGATTTTTATTCTACGGAATATTCCTATTACCGTGTGAATTTTCATAAGCTAGCCACCGAAAAACCGAATTTTTATCTAAGAACTAATAAATAACTAAGAAAAGACAAAAAAGTCGATTTCATTCAAAAAATTTTCAAATCATTCTTCAAATTGATTTACTCGTTTTATTGTGTTAAAAAAATCAAATTAGAAAATTTCAAAATTCGGCGCAAAACTCGGTATACAAAAGGGTGAGCGTTCGTTAACATTATATCACTTCTTAATTCAATTAAAAAGGGGGCGTTGAAAATGAGGGAAGTGAGGAGGAAAGCGTCCCACGATCTCCTGCACCCAAGTTCCAAATGAGGAGACAAAAAACGGGGCTCACTTCTTTCTGCCGAAGAATCCCTTCTTTTGCTGCTTGGGTTGAGAGGCTGGGAAGGTGTGGGACTTTTCCATTCCTTCGCTAATTTGCTGCCCAGTTCCTAGCGTTAGATAATGGATCCATTTGTTCATATCATCCTGTAAAAGGTGTTTAATATTGATTTGTTTTAAATTTGTACATCAGAAAACTTATTGATTGTGATGGGCAGTCCCGGTTCCGGATGTTCCGGGCAAAATTTGGAATCGAGGTTCCGGTTCCTGCTTCGCATTTTTGGAAAATCTCAATTCCGGTTCCGGTTCCGGTGCTCCTGGGGTTTCACAGTGTGATAAGCAGTTCCGGTTCCGGATGTTCCAGGCAAAATTTGGAGTTCCAGTTCCTTTTCCGGATTTTTTTAAAATATCAGTTTCGGTTCCAGACCTGTGCACTGCCCCCCGGGGTTTAATTCCGGGGGGCTGTTCCAGAATCTTGGGAAACTTTTCTGAAACCGGGGGGGGGCAATGAAACGGGTCCGGTGCACAGGGGGGAGGGGGATTCAAAAGGGAAATAAGCGAGATAAGGTAAAAATAGGTCTAAAATAGCTTAAGATGTTTGAAAGGCTAAAATCTGGAATTTCGGTTCCGGTTCATGTGCATCCGGATTTTTTGGGTAATATTCTCAATTTTCTGCGGGGGGGCAATAAAACGGGGGGGGCAAATCCTTCAATAAAGCGGGAAGGGGGCATTTTCAAACCGTGCACAGGTCTGCGGCTCCGATTCCTGTTCAGGATTTTTTTAAAATTTTAATTCCGGTTTTGGTTCCGGTGGTTCCGCCCATCACTACTTATTGAACTAAAAAATTATATCAAATCATCATAACAGGCAGGTGGTTCGAGTGTAGGTCGAGGCTGTGGTGCAGTGGCAGATCTTACGTCTTGCATTAGCATACAAAGGTCCTTGGATCGAGTCTCGGCTAAGACTTGTGATTGTGATAATATTTTTGTTAATATTGTTATATGTAGTATTTGGTTGCGCAGTTAGTGCTGAGTAACATCGGCCTTGCGTATCCTGCTTTATGCAAAATAAATAAACTTTAAAAAAATAATACAGCAGGGGTCCGAAAATTTTAGTACATAAAAATCATATTTGAAAAAATAATCTCCAAAATCAAGAAAACTGACCACATCTAATTTCCGCAGCTGTTCATAAATTAGTTTTTAACCGTAGGTACTAAATTATTTTTTTCATTATGGGTCGCTAATTCTATAAACCCTGTTTGCATCCTATTTGTTTCATTCCCATTTCCTATCTTTTCAATTTTATTTTTACGTGCAAAGTCTAGCCAAGTGTATTTTGCACACGTATGTCCCTCCTTCTTTTGACGAAATAAAATTACTATAAGGTAACTGACATAAATCCGGCCAGCCCTAATTTCGGCCACCGCTCTTATTTTTTTCCACGCTCAAAGTTATAAAATAAACTGCGTACGGCTAATTTAAAATAGAACGTTCTGTCATATATTTAGCCAATATGCAGTTCATGTCATCACTTTTCCAAGTGGCAAAAATAACATCAGCCCGTGGCCGAAATTATGGCTGACCGAATTTAAGTCAGTTACTGTACATAAAATGAATACAAAGCGTGATAAACTTACGTCGTCCCTAGCTTGGTAGAGGTATTCAGCCCCGTTAGGCAGGGTCAAGCTGAACACGTGACGCTTCTTCGTATACCCTGCAGCCACTTCCACTGTGCAGCCCACTAATGACACTGGGGGCTCTCCGTGGAAGTACTCCCCTTCCTCCTGAAATTACAGCTATTAAATTCTGGTTATAAACAAACATTTGAAAGAACACAGTTATAGTTATTACATTTTGATTATAATTCAAAACAACAACCATAGGTGGGCAAGGGGGGGGGGAGGTGCGGGGAGGAGGGTTACCGTCACTAAAAATCTCAACTGTCACCTCCCCTAAAATTTGCCCCCCCCCTTTGGGGTTTGGCTAAATTGTGGGGGTAGGGTTTGGTCCACCCCCCCTAGCCTAAAAATTTTGGCCCCCCCCCCCTAGAAAAAAATCCAGGGGCCCCCCCTCCCCCAAATTTTCGAATTTTTCACCCCTGACACCCCTCTAAATTTTTAAATCTGACCCCCCCCCCCCTCCCCTCAAAGAAAATTTTAAGTACTTTTATTATACTAAATTTTCTTGCAAGTCAATTTTTAACACAAATTCATGTTTTTACACCCTTTTTATACCTAAATATCGCTTTTTATTCAATAAATTGTAGTATTATCCTATAAAAAAAATTATTATTAAAGTTATTATGGTTTAAAACTGTTTTGCTTTGGACTCCGGACCCCACCTGACTCTAGGTTTTAATATCTTCCACCCCGGGTCGACCCCCCCTAGAAAGCTAGAGGGGGTTCAACCCACCCCCTAGAACCCTCCTCCTAGATTATGAAATGCCATTTACACAGGGTAAACACCCCCCTAGCTTTTTGACCGTCTTCATCTATGGACACCCCCCCTTCAAATTTCAGAGGTTGCTCATCTATGACAACAATTACATATATCTTTCAAAAATAACAAACGTGATTTGCTATCGTAAAGCCAGTCTTTACCGACTGTTTATTGGTGTATTGTTTGTTTTAAATACTTTTTCAATATTGTTCTTACTAATAAAAAATGAATCACTACATATTTTTTCAAAATATACCAGAAAATAAGGTTGTTCACAGTAATTTTTAAATCCAAACCAGAATTTGTTGTTAAATAATTTAAACTTCACCAACATACGCAAAATACGCTATTTTTTACAATATAAATTGTTCCAAGTTAACATAAAAACCATATCATTTAATGTACGATTAAAAACATCAATCTAAAGTTCTGTCTCCATTCACTATTCACTATTCAGTTTCTTCATTATGAGCATTTACCTCATGCTTATATTGCGGTACTCTCTTTTTGAACAAAAAAAAACAACATTTATCTATCATTGTAGAACCTTCTGCTTGGCGTCTTTTTAAAAGGCCAGAGTATACATGGGCACGGGAGGGGTCGGGGGGGGGGGGTTAACCCCTCCCCCCTAAATTCTGAGAAGGGGGGTTTAACCCTCCCACTCAGATGTGGGGGGTGGGAGAAAAGGTTAACCCCCTCCCAGCTTTGGAAAAATGAAAAAAAATGTCTTCAAAATGACTTCTAACTGCCCCCAAACTTAGGTTTTGAGGTCAAAATAAATGTTTTAAGCAATAAAAAGCTCAAAAATGCTATAAAAAGGGCTTTTTGACCTTAAATTAGCGTTTTTTACCCATTTTTCCTTCATATTCGAAAAACGATATGGGTAAAATGCACTCCAGAAAAAAAACGATATGGGTATTTTGCGTTTCTCGGATTTTAACCCCCCTAATTTGGGGTTTAACCCCCCCCCACTCCGGACCAACTTGCCCATGTATGGGCCAGAGTACTGTTTTTTTAAAATACTTTTTTTTAAACTTACCTTATGCTTAGAGTCCTTATAAAGGGCCAGGGTAGTGCCTTTGAGTACGCAAAATACTTTGTCTTAAAATACTCTTTTTTTAAACTTACCTTATGCTTAGAGTCCTTATAAAGGCCCAGGGTAGCGCCTTTGAGTACGCAAAATACTTTGTCTTAAAATACTCTTTTTTTAAACTTACCTTATGCTTAGAGTCCTTATAAAGGGCCAGGGTAGCGCCTTTGAGTACGCAAAATACTTTGTCTTAAAATACTCTTTTTTTAAACTTACCTTATGCTTAGAGTCCTTATAAAGGGCCAGGGTAGCGCCTTTGAGTACGCAAAATACTTTGTCTTAAAATACTCTTTTTTTAAACTTACCTTATCCTTAGAGTCCTTATAAAGGGCCAGGGTAGCGCCTTTGAGTACGCAAAATACTTTGTCTTAAAATACTCTTTTTTTAAACTTACCTTATGCTTAGAGTCCTTATAAAGGGCCAGGGTAGCGCCTTTGAGTACGCAAAATACTTTGTCCCACGACCGACTGGAAGCTTTTCGATCGAACGTTTCTTTTGTGTGCTTTCTTATTAAGGTCCCTTCGAAGCCTTCACCCGTTTCGGTACCTGAAGGTATTGTAAAACTGTAGAGTAACTGACTTAAATTCGGACAGTCTTAATTTCGGCCGCCGGCTGTTATTTTTGCCATGCGCAAAGTTATGAAATAAGCTGCGTATGGCTGGATAGATCGTCATGTGATCTATCTAGTTATACATAGTTCATTTCATAATTTTGCGCCTGGCAAAAATAACAGTCGGTGCTTGAAATTAAGGCTGGCCGAATTGAAGTAAGTTACCCTACGTTAAAACAAAAATACATAAATAATACATAGGCTAAATGACTTAAATTCGGCCAGGCCTTAATTTCGACTACTAGAACTTTTGCAATGCTCAAAGTTATTAAATGAGCTAGGTATGGCTAGGTAGATGATATGATCTATCTAGCCATACGCAGTACATTTCATAACTTTATGGCTTATGCATGGGAAAAATAACAACCGGTGGCCAAAATTAAAGCCTGGCCTGGCCCAATTTAAATCAGTTACCCCAATATTAAATCTTATATAAACATTGATATAAAATGTATAAAATAGAAAACATTTAGGGTCTAAAATGAATTCCAGATTACGTTAAAATTTGTAAATTCAAATTACAAAAAAAACATAAACATTACAAAATTTATTAAAAAACATCTTAAACGAAATTTCAAGGGAAAATGATTTTTATCATGCAGTAGGTTTTTGTTATAATGAAAAAATAACAATTTTTTTACATAAATGCACACGCAACTAAACAATTTAAATAATTAAGTTCTTACTTTAAGCATCATTTGATACAAAAATGAAACAGCGACAAACAAGAGGTGTTTTAAAGATTCATAGCTTAACGTTTTGGAAAAAATATTTTCTGAATATGACGCGTAGCAAACACGTGCGCCATTTCAACACAATATACTAAATTTATTGCTGTCGTAAACGGTTTATTTAACAAGCAGGGTAATACAATTAACAACCCACAAGCGGTTAGTTACAAAATGGGTTTTATTTCTTTTTGTTACTTTTTTTATTAAAATGGTAAACAGGATGATAAATTCAAGCACGGTCAATACATCCGTCATTACAATTCAGACGTTTATCGTACATTTAATAATAGATAAACGTTTCATTTAAAATATTTTATTTTATAATTTTTAACTGAAAAAATAAAAAAAACATTTTTATGTTAAGTCTTCTCATGAGATAAGGAAGCAGAGTTTCAACGGATTTTACAAAAAAGAGTTTTTAAATAATTAACTATTTTTCTAAATAATATAATTTGAGATCCAAACATAAAAATCTAAGAACAAAAAACAAACTAATTGCTTTTTCAACCTTTTTATAACTGCATGCCTGACAAACAAAAAAAAAACTCAAATTCAAATTTTGATGTAAAGTTGGCGTCAATACAAAACAAAAAGCTAATAACAGAATACTACATAATTTTCTTCCGAACCGAGTTGAACACATAAAAGAGAATATCGTCGTCGTCATATACAGCAAAATGAGTCACAGTCATTAAAAAATACAACTGTTAATCATTTCATAATAATAATAAATACAAGATGCTGTATGAAATCTAAAAAGAATCACAGTCGCGTATTTTTTACACGAACTCTGACTTATTCTGCCGACTGTGACAGTGACTTAAGGCTGGTTCATACTTATGACAACACGTCCTTTGGACAAAGACCAAAGGACACTTTTAGAAAAGCTAAAACGTCCTTTGGACTTTTTCCTTTGGACGAAGTATGAACGCTACTTAAAATTTGTCCTTTGGACAAAGTCCAAAGGACGTTTTTACGCTGTATTTGTTCTGTTGGACAAAGTCCAAAGGACGTTTTTACGGTGTATTTGTCCTTTGGACAAAGTCCAAAGGACTTTTGTCCTTTGGACTTTGTCCAAAGGACTTTTGTCCTTTGGACTTTGTCCAAAGGACGTTTTGTCATAAGTATGAACCAGCCTTTATTTATTCTGTGAGTTACCATACCGGCTGGGTCCTGAGGTTCCAATTGGGCTCGGCGGCTTAAGCTCAGCCTCCAGCTGGCGGGTTGTTCGGACGTCTGTAACGTTTTTAACGGGTGTCGATGCGGTTCGCCTGCAGAAACAAAAAAAAACAACACAACAATCAAAAATAATTAAAAAAAAATGTTCAACACAACACAGCACTACGTGGTTAAATTTAAGCGAACCACTACAACGATTAACGACTGGGTAAAAAACAATTAAACTCAGGTTTTACGGCCATAGGTGGGCAGGGGGGTTGGGGTTATACCCTCCAAAAAAATCCCGATTATAGCCGACACCCGCCCCCCTAAAATTTAGGGGTCCCCGGACCCCCCTCCCTAAAATTTGGGGGGTCTCAGTACTAAAAACGCTAAAAATGGTGTATTTGAGGTATACTCCAAAAAAAATTTTTGGGAAACCCCCCAAATTTTGGGGTGTCGGGTATACTCCCCCCCCAAAATTCGGGAGGCTGCCCACCTATGTTTGCGGCGATACATGGACATGCCATTCCTGGGACCGGCTTAGTAGGTAAGTTTTATTTTTTAACAAATATAGTATTAAAATGTTCATCTAATTAAAGGATAGAAACATATTTTCAACAGCTAGCATAGCAAGCAACTATATATGGACCGGTTTCCGGATAAACTATCCAAATATAAAAATTTTTAATGAATGATAAAAGATGTACTACAAAATGTAGAGGAAAACGAATGTTATTTTATAAAGCTTAAAAAATCGTTAAAAATTTTTTTAATAAATAATGATGTGGACTAATTTATAAAACAGAAACACGAATAAAAAAATTATTCAAATGTATAAAAAACTTATTTTAAAAATTCATAACAAACTATCTAAATAAAGTAGGTTATTTGAATACCTTTGATTATTGAATATGATAAAAATTAATTGTAAAAATATAAAAGATGGATTAAAAAACTCTAAACCATGCTGTTAATTTAAAACAAATATAAAAATAGAATAGAATACAAATTTAAAAAAATTGACGACAAAGCAAAAAAATTATAAAAGGTAATTAACATTTATATTAAAATGCACACCAACAATCTTGAATTCTCTCCATAAGCAAATTTCTATACTAATATTTTTTTTATTTTAGATATGAATTTACTTCGTCTTGGGTTAAAATGTACATAATTATATCCCAGTCAAAAACTATTATGGATCTATTACTTAATTGACACATCTACTTACAAACTCAAAAATTATATTTTTTTCAAAAGTTTTTCTTAATCTAAGTAAGAATGTTGGAATAAGTAATGGCTTTCAATCATCCAAAACAAATATATACACAATGTTCATAAAATACTACCAGCAGTTGGCCTACTAATATTCGTGACAGTGCGTAACGATGAAAACAGTGTTGTACCCCACAGGTGAGAAAGTAATTTCAGCCTAGGAGTCCATAGAATCAAACATCTAAATCTAACACCCACCTACTTAAAAGATTTAAAAATCCTCCGCTGAGACTTTATTCCCAAGCAAAAAAAATACCTATCTGTGATCTAATTTACCCTACTATCCATTTTTTTCTTTTTTTATACTTAGGATTTTTTTACCTAATTGTTCCCCCTTTTATTAGGCCATTTTTAGGTCACATCATGTTTTAAATCCTTTAAAGAGAATCCCAATTTGACAGAAAACAATAAATTCAATAGTTTATGGAGAATCACGGCAGTTAATTCAATGTACACAAAGGTCCTGAGAAGATTTAAAAATAATTTGAATATAACTTTGATTAACGGAAAACACAAGATCATAATACACGAAAATTACAATTAAACAAAAAACAATTATTCTAAACAAATAGTTGGTTGGAAATACTTTCTTCTTCCTTATTTTTTCCGGTCTTATACAAATTATCTTAAATTCTTCTCGATATCTTTGTGTACATTAGTGGTTAGATAGACAGATAAATAATATGCTACTGCCGCACCGCCTAAAATTAAACATGGTTCTTTTACAACCCAAATTCTATCATTAAATTCAAAGAGCTAGGGTCGGCGCGAAAATGTCAAAACTGCCTACACCCTACTAAAATTTGGAGTAACCCACCCAATACTAAAAACGCTTTTGAAGGCATAGGTGTGCAGGAGGGAGGGTTGGAGGGGTTATACCCCCCATAAAATCCCGATTATAGCCGACGCCCCTCTAAAATTTGGGGGTACCCATCCCGGACACCCCACCTAAAATTTGGGGGGTCCCAGTACTAAAAACGCTAAAAATGGGGTATTTGAGGTATACCCCAAAAAGTTTTGGGGCACCCCCAAATTTCGGGGATCGAGTATACCTCCTCGAATCCGGGAGGCTGCCCACCTATTTTTGGAGGGATACCTCCATCAAAATTTTATAGTCGGCTTAGGGTTGCTGACATAGGTGAGCACGGTCGGAGAAGCTATGGGGGGGAGGGTTGTTACCCGGGGTAAATCGAATTTTGAATTCCAGGAGGGGGGTCCTAGGGGGGTCCGGACCTCCCCCCTAGCTTTTAGGGGGGTCGACCCGGGGTGCGAAATTTTGAAATCTAGAGGGGGGTCAGGTGGGGTCCGGTGTCAAAAGCAAAACAGTTTTAAACCATAATAACTTTAATAATTGTTCTTTTTATAGGATAATACTACATTTTATTGAATAAAAAGCCATATTCATGAATAAAAAGGGTGTAAAAGCATGAATATATGATGAAAATTCACGTTTTTAGAAGAAAATTTAGTAGAAAAAAGGTACCTGAAATTTTCCCGAGGGGGGAGGGGGAGGGGGGGGGGGTCAGATTTCAAAATCTAGAGGGGGTCAAGGGTAAAAAATCCGGAAATTTGGGGGGAGGGGGGGCCCCTAGATTTTCGTCTAGGGGGGGGGGTCCCAAAATTTCGAGGCTAGGGGGGTGGACGTGGACCCCACCCTGACCCCCCCTCCTTTCTCACCTATGGTTGCTGAAAATTTTACCCGGTACCCCCCCAAAATCGACCAGACCTAAAATCCCCACCTATTCCCTTCAAAAAACTCAAAGCAACATTTCACAAGCGAATCTTTAAATCTCACGGTTCTTTCTCACCAGTGTTGTACTCTAACTAAAACTACGGTATTGCATAACAACGATCGCCTTCTACTGTAAGACGCAATGAATCAAAATCATCATAAAATACTCGCAACTGTGACGCTTTTTATCTCTTAACACACGAATAATATAAACAAAATGAGTCAGAGTCACGTTAATTTTATGCCGATTGTGACTTTTTGTGTCAGAGTAGTAACGACGAATTACGCTGACAAAAAACACGCAACTTACTAGGCGCCATAGCTGCCGCTTCGTATTCTGCTAATATAAAAATTGGAGAAATTATAATAAATAAGGAGACAACTCTACTGACTTAAATTCGGCCACCGGCCTTAATTTCGGCCACCGGCTGTTATTTCTGCCATGCGCAAAACTTTTAAATAAATCGCCAATATGGCTGCAGACCTGTGCATGGTTTGAAAATGCCAAAAAAATTTTTGGGACATCCTCAAAATTTGATGGGTTAAATAAATATAATACCCCTTCCCCAAAATCCTGGAGGCTGCTCATCTATGCACCAACTCAGTTGTGAAAAAACCAATTTAATTTTTTGTGGTCTAATGCTAAATTTCGGTTTTGTAAAGTAAATAATAGACTAGCTGAGACCTGTGCACGGTCTGGAAATGCCCCCCCCCGCTTTATTGGAGGATTTGCCCCCCCCCCCGTTTTATTGCCCCCCACTCGCAAAAAAATAAAAAAGTACCCAAAAATTATGACGTCATTTTTTTACCTAAACGCCATTATTGCGAAATTTTTGCAGTTTTTAGCCTATTTCAATACATTTTAAGCCATTTCAGACCTATTTTACTTTATTTTTGCTTTTTTTGTCCCTTTCCTTTTTTCTCCTTTCTTTTCTTTCCCCCCTGCTTGCCCTCCCCCGTTTCAAAAAGTTGCCCCCCGTGCCCCCACCCAATAAAACCCCGGGGGGCATCTGTCTCACTATTCGCAATTCATTTCATAAATTTGCACCTGACTAAAATTACACCCGGTGGCCGAAATTAAGGCTGACTGAATTACAGCCGGTGGCCGAAATTAAGGCTGACTCAATTTAATTTAATTATCCTATAGAGAATTATCAAGCCACTATGGGCGTGCAATTGGGTTTTGGCTTTTTTTGCATTCATTTGATTACAGTTACATCTAGGCAAAGAAACCTCCCACCCATCTTTTATCTAAAAAAAAAACAAGTTCTTTCGTATTTGACAATGACTTCGTTTTTTAATAACGTTTTGACTTAATGCGATGATGAATGAAAAAAAATGATTAACCAAATTTTGCGCCAATTAAACTCAGTTTATCATTTTTATTTTTTGTTTGTAAATACCTTTTTGCTCACGGATTTTTTGGCTCAAAAATGTTGAAATTCCCTTTTAAAATGTGTATAAAATCGTCAGAATTTAAAATTCGATATTTTTCTCACATTTTCACTATACTTTTTAAAGGTTAAAACCCAACTGCACGGTTTTTAAGCTATTAAGCGATAAAATTATATTATATACTGTAAGTACAGATTATGCGATATAAGCCCAATGCTTGCAGGCTAATGTAACTAAAAAAATATTAGAGGTTATATAAGCGCACGCTGATCAAGCATCGGCCGGCAGGAAAACAGGTGAACCTTAACACAAATGATCCCATGTTCCTTCTGAAAATATTTTTAAATAAACTTTTTAAAATAGAATGTAAAAATGGCCCCAAAAGTAAATGAACAAACTAAAATGTAACCAAAAGCATAAAAAAGCATAAATAAAAAAAAACAATGTTAAAAAGAACTGGATCTGCAATTACATCCGACCTAAAAATCCACCGGTTTTCGATAAAAACTATAAGAAAACCAAAACGCGATTCTGGCGACACCTGGAGGCAAGCCGGGAAAATAACCGCTCGCTAGGCGCTTTCATACCCGATGACTGTATATTTTCCGCTTTCTTGCTTCCTTTAAACGAACTAATGAGACGGGATTTTTCTTTACGGTCAACAGTAGTCGTTGCAAAAGCGTCCGCTTTTTGGGTTGAGAAAACGACATGTTTCGCAGTTTCCAACACTGAATCTTCACCAGATACCGACAGAGATATAGTAGATTCTTCGTGTGATGGATCATCCGCTACTCCACACCGATCTACAGTGCGTCCTTACCATGACACAATGAGTCAGAAGCGTCTTAAAATACTCGTAACTGTGACTCTTTTTTATATCTTAACACAAAAATAATATAAACAAAATGAGTCAGAGTCACGTTAATTTTATAACGATTGTGACTCATTGTGTCAGAGTAACGGCGAGTGTGCTGAATGTACTGGCAATCTATTGTTACGGTGCTAAAAGGGCTGTAAATAAACTCGAACCAAAATATTTTGAATTATTTAATAAAATTAGTAAACGAAACGAAAAAACCCAGTGCATGAGCAGGGGTGTATTATAAACTGAACAAAAAAAAATAAAAAAAAGATTAACAAAACAACACGGTGCGTGTTTTTATTTTTAAATTAATATCCAAGTAAATTTCTGTTAGTATTTGAAAAACTTTTTCCCAGTTAACAAAATTACTAGACCAATAAATTGTATAGCCTATTCTATTAGAAAAATTATATTAAACAACACCAAAAAAAAAACAAACACAAGTACCTACAATTAAGAACTTTAACGCAAAAGTAGAGGTCTAAAACACACAATATTAACGACCTTAATTCTACTATACCAGTAGTAGGTTACATTAAATTAAACCAATCATTATTCATTCCTTCCTATTTAAATTATTGTATTGTACGTCGTTGAATTCAGTTACGGTTGATTAATACTAATATTTTTTAAAGAAAAACCCTATTTAATAGTATCAAAAATATATAATATACCGAAAAATGTGCAACTACTATATAAAAAAGTGCGGAAACGTAGGCCATTATAATGAGCCTCTCCATTTAAATGACACTCTCCACTATAATGGCATAGTAGCCATTTTAATTCGGCGAGTTAAAATGGAGAGAAAGCTATTATAATAGCCATTTATTGACTTAATTTCACTTCATAAATATTCACAAGTGTAATACTGTCCAGGCCGCATGAGTTTTACCGTGTTGGTTTAATTCTGTCCGACACGGTAAAACTCATGCGGCCCGGACAGTATTACACTTGTGAGTATATATGAAGTGAAATAAGTCAATAAATGGCTATTATAATAGCTTCCTCTCCATTTTAATTCGCCGAATTAAAATGGCTACTATGCCATTATAGTGGAGAGTGTCATTTAAATGGAGAGGCTCATTATAATGGCCTACGTTTCCGCACTTTTTTATATAGGAGTTGCACATTTTTCGGTATATTATATATTTTTGATAGTATTAGGTATGTGTATTTACGAACCTGTGCACTGCCTCCCGGGGTTTTATTGGGGGGGGCAATTCCAAAACGGGAGGGGGCACGGGGGGCAACTTTTTCGAAACGGGGGGCAATAAAACGGGGTGGGTAAGCAGGGGGGAAAGAAAAAAAAAAGAAAAAAAAAGAAGAAAACAGGGAAAAAAGGACAAAAAAAGCATTAAAATAAAAATAGATCTAAAATGGCTTAAAATTGGCTAAAAACTGCAGAAAATTCGCAATGATGTCGTCATTATAGGTCAAAAATGGCGCCATAATTTCGGGTACTTTTTCATTTTTTGGCGGGGGGCACTAAAACGGGGGGGCAAAGTTTCCAATAAAGCGGGAGGGGGCATTTCCAGACCGTGCACAGGCCTGTATTTACATATAATTTAATTCTCGCAGGTGCAAAAAAGCTTCTGTAATTTGGACTCTGAGCTCGTCAGTTCTCATAACAATTCTCACGTTTAGAAAGCAAAGAAAAAAAACTAGAAAGTCAAATACGGAGCATTTTAGGCGTAATACAACAATTCAAAAAAAAATTTCAATCAGTAGTAAAAAAAGAAAAATCTAAAAATTTAAGACAACTTTAGGGTTTGACGAAATACGCGATGTAACTTAAGTATTCTATAAGTGATTATATAGATGATTGATTTTATCCTGCGGAAAACAAAAATAATTTGCATACCAGCTCCGGGCTCCACTGGGAATGTGGTCTCGGCACGCTCTGGTGAGGTTTTGGTAGGGCCTGGGGATTTTCCTTTTCTTCTCTTATCTTCTTCTTCCTGCATACGCTGTAGCTCTTTTAATTCGAACTAAAAATAAATTAAATTTAAAAAAATCGTTTAATCGATAATTATTTCATAATCTGCTATTGATATTTTTTTGTGTGGTCCACGTATTTACATAGGCGTTTTTTTGGGGGGGACAGAGGGGTCTACCCCCCTAGAGCCAAAAATTTCGGACCCCCCTTAGAAAAAATCCAGGGGCCCCCCTTACCCCAAAGCTCGAGAGCGGTCCGGCTGCCCTTCTTCTAGCGAGACTGACCCCCCTCCTCTCCCCTCCCGACTAATTTGGAAGTATAATTTTCATTTACTGTCAAAAATAGGATTTTTTAGTAAAATCAGAGTTTAAATACACTTTTTAGGCCTAAATAGGCTGTTTTAGTATATAAAATTCAATATTAGACCTAAAAACACTTAAATTATTGATTTAAAAAAACTTTGTTAAAAAATCGGACCCCCTGACCCCCCTAAATTTGAAATCTTGCACCCGGGGTCGCCTTCCTCCCTAAAAAGCCAGGGGAATCCGAACCTCCCTGGACACTACCCCTGTTTTTAGTCGGGGTGGGCCCAGGGAGCGCCAGGGGGGGCGAGGGGGGGTTGTAGGGGGGGCCCCCCCCCTTTGGGGTGGGCGGAGGTAAAGTTTTGGGGCGCAAAGAGAACAATTTAAAAAATTTCCTCGCGCTTCGCTCCGCTCAGCGCTGGACATTTATACCTTTTTACAATACTCAAGTGATGTTTATTAATTTAAAGACAATTTTAGAAAATTTTTCGTGCTATCGCACGATTTTAATGTTATACCATTTTAAACCGGAAATTTTTCAAGTTTAACTTAAAAAAACAATGCAAATAACAACAAAAAGAATCACCTAGCGCGAAGCGCAAAAATTTTTACCCTTTTTTAATGTCTTTTTTACTGAATTTTCGAAAATCTGTCCAACCCCCCCCGGAATGGGTGGAACCCCCCTTCGAAATCCTGCCGCCCCTGGACCTGACCAAAAACACCTATGCGTATTTAGGAATTTGTTCTGTTAGATTTTTTTCTTAAATTATAAGATAATATTTAATTTAGAACAAAAATAATTGAAATATGAAACAATTTGATGCGTACTTTTGTGAAACACAAATAAAGTTAATTTATCAGTCCTATAAAAGCACGTTAGTAAACACAATTAATAAACTCTGATAGTTTTTAATAGTTGCAATTATATTAACACCTGTAAGAAATTTTTTAAGAAAACTATTTTTAATTAAATTAAAGGCACAGTAAACTTTTAAACTATATGCAACAAAAAATCAAAAATCGCTATAAAAAAACAACATAAATCCCACTTTTTGAAAAACTATCACAAAATATATGAAATTACATTAGTTTAAGGATTGAAATTTTGGAAAAAATTCTTTAAGTTGATCAAAACCTAAAATTAAGCGTATATTATCCCATTAAGTTTTTAAGCACATTTTTTTCATTACTCTTGACGTTCAAAAAATTATATATTTTTTAAATGGTCCAAGGGCTATTTGCTCAGACCTGTGCACTGCCCCCCGGGGTTATAATGGGGGGCAATTCCAAAACAGGGGGAGCAATTCCAAAACGGGGGGCACGGGGGGCAACTTTTTTGAAACGGGGGGGGGGGCAATAAAACGGGGGGGCAAGCAGGGGGGATAGAAAAAAAAAGAGAAAGAAAGTAGAAAAAAATTAGAAAAAAACAAGGGAAAAGAGAAAAAAGGAAAAAAAAAGCGAAAATAAGGTAAAAATAGGTCTAAAAGAGCTTAAATTACATTGAAATAGGATAAAAATTGCAAAAATTTTTCAATGATGGCGTCATAATAGGAAAAAATGGCGTCATAAATTTTGGGTACTTTTTTATTTTTCTGCGGAAGGGGGCAATAAAACGGGGGGGAATCCTCCAATAAAGCGGGAGGGGGGGGGGCATATTTTCAAACCGTACACAGGTCTGTTTGCTTATAATTGAAATTCTAAATTTCAAAAATCAGTCGTTCTTTTTAAAAAGCTGACATTAAACCATTGGTTGAACAAAAATATTATGTTAAGGGGACAAAAATCAAGGTCATCCATCACTCATCTAAAATCAAAGACAACTTGATATCCAGAAAATTTCGGCATTCTTCAAATATAACCCATTTTGTTACGTGGACTACTATAAGTATAGACGAATTAACAGTTTAAAACCGTTATTTTTCAAGTACAATTAATTAAATTAAAATAGTTTTTTTATAAATCTCAAAAAAACACGTAAACTTAAAAATTTTATCATGATAAAACTCATGAGCTACCTGAATCGTGAACTATAGATCTTAGTTTCCCTAAGCAGCCTAAGCAAAACCTTAAAATCAAACTAAAGTTTAAATTTAGCTTGATTTTAAGGTTTTGCTTATGTTACCTAGGGCAACTAAGGTCTACAGTCCAGGTTATTTATGAGTATTATCACGATAATTTGCATGAAAAACAACAGTTTTAAACTATTACTTAAAGTAGTCTATGTAATTTAATGGGTTATACTTGAAGAATGCCAAAATTTCTACCGCCGTGTAATAATAAAATTCATTTAAACAAAACAACACACTTGCTGGCTGGCTCAATGTCTAAACTGCTTGAAAATACAATGTGCCCCTTTCGAAGCGTCAAATTTGGATACGCCACATAATAAAAATTCTTATATATTTAAACAAAAATCCCTTAAAAGTAAGGTGCGGAGTCAAACTTTTTGTCTTCGATTTTGATATTTTTTTGTGAAAACCTTACCCCTGCTCCCAATAGCACACTCTTTTAATTTAATACCTAGATCGTTAAGATTAGTGCAGTGTATGTCGAGATATTACGTTTTCCGTACAAAAACCCGCGTTTTATTCGTTGAAAACACCAAACGACGGCAGCGATATTATGAAGTTTGTCCAATCTTTTTTTCCCTTCACTTTCTGTTTTTAACGAAAAAAATCTACGGTTTTTTGTACAAGAAACGCAATATCTCGACAAATACTGCACCAATTTTAACGATAAAGGTATCAAATTAAAGTAGAAAGTAGCTGCTTTCTTTAAGTGCATAATTTGAACCATTGAGCAATTTTTCACGTACAGAATTGTCGAAAAACGCCATTTTTGGGGGGTCATAGCTCCCGAACCACTGAAGATATTTTGTTGAAAAGTTTTTGTAAGCTATTGGGAGCGAGGGTAAAGTTTTTACAAAAAATTATCAAAATCGAAGACAAAAAGTTTGACTCCGCACCGCACTTTTATTCATTCCTATCTTCCAAGCTTTCATTTTCTTCTTTTCCTAGTGTGTCACCCACGGTGTCCGGTGTGTCCTAAAACTCCAGGAACAACAAAAACAAAAAAAAAAACCCAAAAAAAATCAGCGCAAGCCAAAAAAAACGACAGAAATCAACGCGAGCGGTCACCGCAAATCGGGCGGACAAATGCGAGCGGTCGGTCATTTCCGATCGGACGCACAGACGAACAGACCGAAAAGCAACCAACAGACCATTTCCGACTCCAGTGACTCCATGAATCGTAAATCGTGGGACTTCAAATCCGCCAGCATCCTCCGATTCCCCACCCGCAGCCACATCAAATACTCTTGCGCCCTCAGCTCTAACTGCAGCAGAATAAAAAAGTCGTTACTATGGCAAATTGAGTCACCATTCGTATAAAATAATGCGGGACTGTAAAAGGCTGGTTCATACTTATGACAAAATGTCCTTTGGACAAAGTCCAAAAGACAATTTTAGAAAAACCAAAACGTCCTTTGGACAAGCCAAAACGTCCTTTGGATTTTTTCCTTTGAACGAAGTATGAACACTACTTAAAATTTGTTCTTTGGACAAAGGCCAAAGGACAAAATCCAAAGAGAAAAGTCCAAAGGACAAAAAAGTATGAACACGTTGTCCATTGGATTTTGTCCTTTGGACAAATTCCAAAGGACGTTTTTACGCTGTATTTGTCCTTTGGACAAAGTCCAAAGGACTTTTGTGTTTGTCCTTTGGGCTTTGTTCAAAGGACGTTTTGTCATAAGTATGAACCAGCCTTAACTCATTTTAGATTTTTAACAGCTCATTATTAACTGCGGAATAAGTCACTGTCACGTGTATTTTATAATGACTGCGACTTATTTTGCCGTAGTAACGACGAAAAGCATAATTCAGCTAATAATAATAGAGGGAAACAAACGTGGCTCAGCGGGTTCCCTTTTAAAAGTCCTATTAAAATTTTTTCAAGCTTTGTTAAGCTAAATTTTGGGGCTAAAATTTTGTTATTCAACTATCTAAATAAGTTTCAATCACTAAGTAGAAAAACTAACTTTTTGCGTTACAACCGTGAAGCCTTCGTACGACAAAGGTGAAACCTTCGTCTCACGGTGATGGTATTTTCTTATGACAAATATCGTGCGTAAACCTTACCGCGGTAAAATCTATGCAACCTAGGTCGTACTTCCGTCATACATAATTTTTTGTGCGCGAATAGTGCCCGCTGAGCGAGCAAATTGAAATGGTTAAAGCTGTACGGTAGCAATATGCAAATTTTTGCAACATAAAATATCTTACGTAAAAAAAATCAGCATAATGCTACCGTTCAGCTTTAACCATTTCAATTTGCTGGCTCACCGGGTACTATTCGTGCGCAAATATTATGTATGAGTATGACCTAAGTAAGACATAGGTAATACGAAGATTTCACGGTTCTAACCGAGGAAAAGGCATTTACGGATTAAGAGAACCATGTAGGACTATCGTTTAACAAGGGAAATATCCAATATTTTACCCGCTGAGCACCCGAGAAATATTTGCAAAGATATCAACTAATAAAAAGAGTAGGAAGAAAAAATAATAATAAAAGTTTATCTAGTGTAAAAACAGCTTCTAAACAGTATTAATATAAGTTGCGTCTTTTTTTATATTTTAGAAGAAAAACAGAGCATTTTAGTCTTTACATAATGAAATCACTTGCTTTTTAAACGTTTAATACTAGAGAAAACGACTTTCAACTAAAAATTAAACGGTGTACATTTGCTTCTATAAAAATACAAAATTAAACAATCGTAAATTTTATTTTTATTTATAATGTAAGATCAAAAACAATGAGATTTTAAATGTCTCGTAAATATTTATGAAACTCTATGAATATAAAATAAAGCAACTGAAAAAGAATGGTTGGGGTAAGTAATAAACACTAAGCAAATTTGAAATAAACTAGTCGCTGTCAATAATATTCTAATTCTACAGTGAAAAAGGTGTATAAACAAAAAAGTAAATTAAAAAAATACTAAATCTATAATTTTAATATTTTTAACTAAGAGATAAAGTGAAGAAAAGTAAAACAAAGCACTAGTTATATTTTTGCTTGTAAGAAAAGACTATAATCTATTTTCAAGCCATTCTACAAGTTAAGCATTATTAGAAAGCTACGTTACTATTATGCAAATCATATCTATAAACTACAAAACACTATTTCTAAGTCTCCTAAAACTAAAAAACCCCATTACTATAATATTATAAAAAAATAACTATTAATAATCACTTAATATTCTACGTTAATAACAAAAAATCATTAACGCATACTTCCTAAAAAAAAGACAAAAGAACATCCATCCATAGGTGATCAGGGGCGGAGGGAGGTAGGGTAGGGTCTACCTCCCACTCCTCCCGCCTAGCTTTGAAATTTCCCCCCCCCCCCCCAAAAAAAAATTTTTAAATTTTAACACCCTACCACTTTCTTGAATTTTAAATCGACACCTCACCCCCTCCCCTTCCAATGGGGGTTGTTTTTTTTTCCTTTTAAAATGCTATAGACAACCTAAAGGCTGGTTCATACTTATGTAAAAACGTCCTTTGGACACAGTCCAAAGGACGTTTTTACATACGTTTATACGCTGTATTTGTCCTTTGGACTTAGTCCAAAGGACGTTTTTACATAAGTATGAACCAGCCTTAAACCTAGCAGCATTGATGATGAATAGTACTATTTGGGGCATACATGGGCAAGTTGGTCCGGAGCGGGGGGGGGTTAAACCCCAAATTAGGGGGAGGGTTAAAATCCGAGAAACGCAAAATACCCATATCGTTTTTTTCTGGAATGCATTTTACCCATATCGTTTTTTCGATTTTGAAGAAAAATAGGTAATAAAACGCTAATTTTAGGTCGAAAAGCTCTTTTTATAGCATTTTTGAGTTTTTTATTGCTTAAAACATTCATTTTGACCTCAAAACTTAAGTTTGGAGGCAGTTAGAAGTCATTTTAAAGACATTTTTTTCTTCACTTTTCCAAAATTGGAGGGGGGATTAACCTTTTCCCCCCTCCACTCCGTGCCCATTTATGATTTGGGGTAAACCAAAATAAACAATCACTCACACATACAAGGCAATCACTCGACCAATAATCGAGTATGCCAGCACAGTCTCGGTCCCCACAACATCAAAGACACAAATTAACAAACTGCAAACAATACAAAACACTGCTCTCAGGGTCGCAACAGGGCACACCACAGACACAAACATACACACACATCATACACACAGAGGCTAAAGTCCTCCCAATAGTAACACACAGTCAACTCCACGCAAAACAAGCTAAATTGGCAGCCATGTACACAAACAATCCACTCAACTACTTAACACAACAACCTGCACCCAGCAGGCTCAAAAAGCAAACAATATTTCACAACAACTACACAACAAACATTCCAACAGACATACACAACAAAACATACAAAGCACTAAAACAACAAATCCACACAACCACATTAACAACACTCCATTAAACCCAAAACTTCAAACAAAGGCACCAGCAATAAGCAACGAGGAAGAAATTCTTCTTTGCGGAGTCAGGAAAACCCTCGCCCAACTCAAGGCGGGAAAATCTTCTTTCCTCTACTCTTACCTACACAAAATCAATCCCACACAATACACATCACCAAACTGCCCGCTATGCAAAACACAAACAACACAACTTTTTTTCACATGCACACACACACATTAACACGACCTTGGAACCAGAGGACCTTTGGACGAACCCCGCAGCGGTTGCTGATCTCCTCCACGAGTAGTGGGAGGGGGTGAGCAAGGCGAGCAGCGAGCCGGTTGGAACCAACCAGGGTTGAACGAAACTCTGGTTACTGACAAAGGACAACAATAGTACCATTTCACAAAAAAAGTACTAAATTATGAGCAAAATCTAATTTAACATTATTTATAATCTAAATTTTTCAGCTGCAAGAGTTAACTAAGATTTTTTATAATTTTGTGAAAGAGCGGCATTTGAAAAAGTTTTTTTTTTATTTGTTTCAAAAACGTCATAACCGCACAATCTTAATTGGTTCTGGTCCCGATAAAATTTCAATAAACCAGAAAAATATCAATTTTGGTGGAAACCTGATTACAACGTTAGTTGTGGTTTTCACCTTGCAATAATTTAATATATAAATTCTAATTATAAAATTTGTGGAAGGTGTAAACTTCGTCTTTTGTTCGTAAACACCTTTTTTACGCTGCTACAACTTCGTCGACGTCTACAATTGTTAGCTGTGAATGTAATTATAAAGAATGTAATTGTG
Source organism: Microlaimidae sp. YZB2_3 (assembly GCA_030248175.1). Lineage (NCBI taxonomy): Eukaryota > Metazoa > Nematoda > Chromadorea > Desmodorida > Microlaimidae > Microlaimidae sp. YZB2_3. The sequence goes on along the minus strand of JASAMX010013648.1, from coordinate 10,741 downwards.
AATTGACTGTAATTTAACAGCTTATTACAATAAACAATACAAGCCACGTACATTTAAAAATTTTATTTTAATAATGTAAAACGATTTTTGAAACAATAACAGACAACAAAAACCAATTTTTTTGTGATTCATTTCAAACACTAACAAAAAAATTAAGGCTAATTAAGCCAAATACAAAATTATATAATCACTATACTTAAAAAAATTTTTTACGAAAACCAATACATTGTAATGTTCATAATATCAAATCAACCATTTAATTTTATAAGAAACTATACAAAACAAACAAAAAAATAAAGTATCAACCAAAAAATGATAAAATTTTACGAATAGTAAAATCTAAGGTGATATTTCTATATACGGAAAGAAAAAATCACAACTCCAGGTTGAGTTTGGATGTTTTCGCAAAAATAGGTAGCGTTGTTTAAAGTTCCATTAAGGTTGTAAAAGTTAAGAATTTATGACTGACCACCTAGTTTTGACTTTAATAATAAATTTAGAAATAGCAGCGGTCTTAAAACTGAAACAGGTTATTTCCTAAATTTAAACAACAATGACAAGGTTGGGGTATGTTTTCTTTGTACCACACCTTTGTGCTCATACGGTTGAAAAATTTTGTTGGTGGCTCCTCATTCTTATCTTACTATTTCATTCCGTAGTATTTTATTCGTTGCATGTGAGAAAAAAAGTTGTATTTTGAACCATACATGGGCAAATTAGTCAGGAGTGGGGGGGGGTTAAACCCCAAATAAAGGGGGAAGATTAAAATCCGAGAAACGCAATATACCCACATCGTTTTTTTCTGGAGTGAATTTTACCCATATCGTTTTTCGATTTTAAAGAAAAAATAGGCAAAAAACGCTAATTTTAGGTCAAAAATTCTTTTTTATTGCATTTTTGAGCTTTTTATTGTTTAAAGCATTTATTTTGACCTCAAACTCAACTCAACCGGCTTCGCCGCTTCCCCGCCCCCCTGGGCACGCCACTGTCTGGAACTGAAAATGTTCTTTCTTTTAACAGACATAAAATTTAGACCTGTGCACTGACCTCTCCCCGGGGTTTTATTGGGGTGCAATTCCAAAACGGGGGGGGGGCAACTTTTTTGAAATGGGGGGCAAGCAGGGGGAAAGAAAAAAAGAAGAAAAAAAGAGAAAAAAGAAGGGAAAAGGGAAAAAAAGGACAAAAAAGCGAAAATAAGGTAAAAATAGGTCTAAAATGGCTTAAAATACATTGAAATAGGCTAAAAACTGCAAAAAATTCGCGACGATGGCGTCATCATAGGTCAAAATTGGCGTCATAATTTTAGGGTTCTTTTCATTTTTTGGCGGGGGGGGGAATAAAACGGGGGAGGCAAATCCTCCAATAAAGCGGGGGGGGCATTTCCAGACCGTGCACAGATCTGTAAAATTTATAATATTTTTATATAATATCAGCCATATCAGCAAGTTATTAGATTGTACACGAACGATGTTTTCAGGCAGATTTTTTCTTTCGATGTGTTTACGGAATGAATAACTAGAATGTTTACTTCTGCTTACTTAAAAATTATAAACTCATTATAATTCTCAATTTTTAAATGAATAGCATAGGTGGATTGAGATAAACGAATCAAGTAATGTTTTTAGATATACACACACTTTTAGTGAAATGCCAGTGCTTCTCGAGATATAATCAATTTTAAAAGTTTAAAAAAATCCTTTTACGTTTGTTTTTTTTAATTATGTTGTAATGTAAAAAAATTTACATTAATTTATACTTACATTTCGTAAACTCGACAGTTGCGTTATCGAGATAATGGTCTTAAATTTTTATTAATCCGGAATTTTATTAGTTGAATATAGTAGTTAGTTAGATAATTATTATCTTTAAAAATTTTTATAGCGATAAGCCGCTTTACACCGTCTGTGAAGAAACTCTAGAAAATTTGCTGGGGTTTTTTCATCAGTTACCCCAGGATTTGTTATGGATTTTTAATGAGAAAATCTGTTCAAAATAAATTCAACTATAAAAACTAATTTTTTCGTATACACTTGCAGGTTTCTGAGAAAAAATCCAACAAAATGTTAAAAGTGGCGACTGTTTTGATCAAGTAAAAAAATTAACCACGGTATCTTTAATCTTTAGGATTTTTGAAGATAATAATTAACTCTAACCTTCATTCCTAATAACAGAAAAAGAATTGAAGAGGTAAGTGGAACAGGGGGATGGGACCGAAAATCTTGAATCACCACTTCTATCCTAATTCAAATGGCTTAATTTTCCTTTGACCACTTAATTTTTCTTTATTATATTTAAACTAAACATATTTGTTTGAATTACCACTCAACGTGTATTTATTTATATTTTTATTGTTATTAACTCCGTGAAACACAAGTTTGCTGAATAACTTTTTTCAGAAAACAAAACTGCCTTGTAATACTAATATTTAATTAATTTCTTAAAAATAGTCCGAAGCAGAAGGTCTGCCGCGCTGGTAGGGGCGACCTCTGGCGGGATTTTGGCCAGGACCAGGACCGAATAGCGACAGCGGTTGGCGGTAATTGTATTGTTGCTGTTGAGGGGCGTAAGGGTTGTAGGAATTCCGGTTCCACTGCTGTTGTTGCGGGGCTCTGATCCCGGCGCCGTAATGATTGGGAGGTCCCCACTGGTTCCCTTCCCAACTCCCGCCGCGACCGGAATCCGAGTAAGAGCGGTGGTGCCCCCGCCCGCGCCCTCTTCCCCCGTCGCGGTAGAAGTCTTCTCGGGGCGGCGGGGGTACATTACCGTAGGCGCCCATTCCGGCGCGGAGCATGCGGTGCCCGGCCTGGTCCATGCTGGCGCGGGGCAGATCTCGCGTGAAACCGGTTTGAGGTCGGTAGCGCCCGTCCGTGCGGTCGTTCCATGCCCCTGGTTTCAGCGTGCGCGGCGGGGATTTGGCTCCGGACAAGCGCACGGCTCGGTGCACGTAGTCCTTCGCCAGCTCGGGATCCCTGTATATAACGCAGACGGACCTGCAAGTGGGCAAGTCCTCGCAGCCACGTACCGGAGACCGCAGAGTTGTCCCGCTGGACTCAGCACTACCATCTAGTTTGACCAGTCCGCTCATGCCGTAAGCCAGCGATGGGTCCAGCTCCACTTGACTTTCCACGTCCTGATTTTCGCACAGATTTCTGAGGAATTGAAAAGCCTTGTGCTGGTCGCCGACAAATAGGCGATCGGGGCCGCGGATATTGCGGCCCACTTCTTCGTCCGTGAGTTGGTCGTAGTAGTTCTCTAGGGCGGACAGAAGACGACCCTCTTCTACGAACGGAAGCAGAGCCACGCCCTGCCACGCGAACTTCTTCCCGTTCAAATCCACCACGAAGTCCTCGGGATAGAAATCGATTATTGGAGAATTTTCATCAGTCATCAGGTGCTGCCAGCAGGGAGGCACGTGGCTTCGGCTGGCCGCGGGAAAAACGCCCATCAACTGCTCTAAAGGGTTGAATGGCAATCCATCTCTGTGGTCTAGATCGATTCGAAGTTGGGCGATGTTCACGAAATCGGATGCAAATGGGGCGTAGTGGTAAGGGAAGAACCACTTCCAGTCCGGACAGCCCTGGTAGTAGTAGCGCAACACCCAACTCAATCCTTCAACGTACGCATTCGCCACAGCATACCGAAATTCCAAGTTTTCAGCAGACACCTACAAATAGTAATAAATAAAAAAATTGCGTTTTTTGTGAAACCTGTAGGATAAAAATATACTTAAAATGTAAAAACTAGATTTTTAAGTGGATAAAACCTTCTTCCAAAAAAGTTCGGTCACAAAAAATCGTCTACAAAGAATTTAATTATACAACAAACGCAACAGGTTTAAGTTTAAGGTTCGAAAGGTAAAACTAAATTAAAAATTATTAATATTTATTATTAAAGACCTCAAATTTGGCCTGATAGTATCTCTCCTTCCAGCCAGCTTCGTAGAGGCGGACCTCGTCGTGAGGAGCGTCGTCTTCATCCTGGCTGGCCTGCTCCTTGCGTTCCCGCTCGTCCTTTTTTAATTCGTCGTAGGTTCGCTTTCGCCCGCGAACATCTTCCTGGTTTCCTCCACCCCCTTTCAGCATGGCTTTCAGTTGTTGGGCGGCAGTCTCGTTGGAAGCGTTGGTGGAGTAATTTCGCATCTCGTAAGCCATCTTCCGCGGGTTTTTAATTGGTGGGGGACGGGATCCCACGGCAACAGGCGCCATCTGATTGGTCGGAATGAAGGCCGGAGCAGTGTGGACGCGTTGTCGCTGCTTCTGGGCCTTCTGACGGGCCCGGAAGTTCAATTCGTTTTCTTGGCGCAATTTAAAAATTTCGTCCTCCGCTTCGCCAAGCTCGCTGAGGATTAACTGAACCCTGTTTAGGTGCACATTTCCGTTGTTTGTCAGGTATCCGCCCGTTTTATAAACTGCTCGCTTGTATAATTTAATCAATCGGTCAATAGCTCCTTGAATTTAACAAAAAACATAAAAATATTTTGTTTTACATTGATATTCAAACGTATTGTTGTTTTTAAATTTAAACGATAAAATAATGGAAGTATAAATTTTTAATACAGTATAAACCGTACGTGGAAACAGAGGGAAGGAAGTTTTGAGAGGTTAACCTTTCTTCTTTCACCAAACGTTTGAAAAATTGAAGAAAATGGCTCCACTTCTAAGCTTAAAATTTGAGGTTAAAACGAGTATTTTAAATAATGCAAAGTTAAAAAATGCAATTAAGAGAACTTTTGATTTTAAACAAGCGTTTTTTTTTCTTTAAAATAGAAAAACAATATGGATTAAAAATGAACTCAATAAAAAATGTAAAAATAGCGTTCCTTAATTTTAAACATTCTTCCTAAATCGGGGTTTGACTCCCCACCCCACCTTGTCTCGTTTTTCCCTTTGGCACAACTTATTTATCAATGGTAGAAGAACTTATACAAAATCAATCTAAATCTACATAAGATAAAGTCACAAATTATACACATAATAAAATGTAAATTGCTGTACAAATTAATAGGAAGGGTTAGGGTATCTTACCTTCACGAATTTCCAACGAAGGAAGATGAGGTAGGAAATCATTTCCAACAAAGAAACACATAAAAACCCAATCATCTACGGCTCGTTCAAGATCAAATTTAAAGGGTAAATTTGGCATTGTCAGTTCCTAAAAAATGCAGATGCAAATCCTAAAAAATGGCACTGTGCACTGCCCCACCCCGGTTTTATTGGGGGGCAATTTCAAAATGGGGGGGCACGGGTGGGGCAATGAAAGTAGGCCAGAAAGGACAAAAAGAGAAAAAAAGGAGAAAAAAAGAAGGAAAAAAAGGAACAAAAAAGGGAAGTTTTAATTAAAAATAGGTCTAAATTGGCTTAAATAGCACTGAAATAGGCTAAAAACTGCAAAAAATGGCCATGATGGCGTCATAATAGGTCAAAAATCGCGTCATACTTTTTGGGTACTCTTTCATTTTCGGGCGGGGGGGCAATAAAACGGGGGGCAAATCCTCCAATAAAGCGGGGAGGGCATTTTCAGACCGTGCACAAGTCTGAAAATGTATTGGAAAAAATATAGTTTTGGATTTATAGAAATATTGCGCCATAGGTTCGAAGAAAGGCGCTTAGATAGGTAGGGTCCTCCGGCTAGGTGGGCAACCTCCCGGATTTTGGAATAATACTTGAACCCGACCCCCAAAGTTTCAAATACTACATTTTAGCGTTTTTAGAATTCGACTGGGACCCCCAAATTTTAGAGGGCTGGCGTGTCCGAGACACCCCCAAATGTTAGGGAGGATGCCGGCAGTGATCGAGATTGGGGGGTATAACCCTCCCCCAACCCCACTTCTTGCTCACTTAATGGTCTCTTGTAAAAACAACAATGGACTAAAAGTGGTTTTGTTTAGGAAAACAAATCGCCCTTTACAACAACAATCCAGGAACACCATCAGAAAACCAGAAATGTTTAAAAATCTGAACCCCCTCCTCTTACAAACTACATTTCTGGATAATACAGTAGTGTGCCTGCCCGAAACTAAGCTAAATTTTTGTTATAAAACTCGGACGAAATTTGACATGTGCTATTTTCTAGAAAAAAATCAGGTTAAAAATTTTCATAATCTTGTGTTATTTCTTCTGTTACAAACTTCTGCAATATGACTATGACTATGCAATCTTGAAATCTGTTATGTTTTAATATTTACAAAAATATATGTATGTACATATTTACTCACTCGACTTCTTCAATACTTTAACTATGTTTTTTTGTTAATTGTTATAATATAAATTAAATGCAAATTGAAAAAATGTAAGAATAAAAACTAGAGATACCTTTTCTAAATATTCGCGCAAAACCGGCAGTCGAACAAATATGTAACCCTTGTCTCTTGTGACTTCGGGTGGGGGTTCGGCAAGTTCAGTTTTTTCATTGGCGAGTCCTTGACATTCAGCTAGTTCGTGACCGTACTGAGCGCACAGATCGCACGGTTTCGGTTGATTCGGCACGAACTCGTCTCTAATTATTGTGAAGTTTACTTCATGGGTGGCCAAACCTATAGTATTACTCATTCACAGATTTCAAAAAAAAAAAAAAAAACTGGAAGAAAAGTACCGCTGAGTGGTTTCTATAGCTTATTTTCACCTATTTTTTTTAAATTTGCAACCTCTCTTCTCATTCTCGCCTCAATTTTTTTAAAAATATTTGTGGACTATACCATTTTATACTACTTTCTTTATAATTTTTAAAAAATTAAATTGAAAAATTAATAAATCATTTCAAAGCATTGCGGTTGTCAACCAAAAGTGTCACTGGGTGATTAGATTCAAAAAAAGCTATACGATACGATATTTAGTTTTTTAACTTTGGTTTAAGTGTAGGTAGTTTAGATGGTGAATTTTGCTTTGTATATCTGTAAACTATTTTGCTTTTTTAGGGAAAACGAATCCATAAAAATTTAGACCTTTTTATCTAAAAAAACACTTACATGCGAAAAATACATTTTCCTTTTTGCTACATAAAAGATGATCAGACCTGTGCACTTCCCCCCGGGGTTATAATGGGGGGGGTAATTCCAAAACGGAGGGGCACGGGGGGTAACTTTTTTGAAACGGGGGGGGCGATAAAACGGGAGGGGCAAATAGGGGGAAAGAAAAAAGGAGAAAAAAAGAAAGGAAAAGGGAAAAAAGGAAAAAAAAAGCGAAAATAAGGTAAAAATAGGTCTAAATTGGCTTAAATTGCATTGAAATATGCTAAAAACTGCAAAATTTTCGCAATGATGGCTTCATAATAGGTAAAAAATGGCGTCATAATTTTTGGGTACTTTTTCGTTTTTTCTCGGGGGGGGCAATAAAACAGGGGGGCAAATCCTCCAATAAATCGGGACAGAAGGATTTTCAAACCGTGCACAGGGCTGGATGATAAACTAACCGACCTATACAAATAATTGATTTTTAAAACAATGGTTATGATTTAAACCGTAGTGTGTGGTTTGCTTTAAATGCTCTAAGTAATTTTATTTACCTAACATAATTAAGTCAGCATCTGCTCCACAGAGACAGTGTTGCGTGTTTGGATCATGTGTAGGAGAAGCCCTTTGCTTCCGAATATAATCCATAATTTTGTGTTCTCCTTCACCGGGCACATTGGCATCTGACAGTATTACCTAAATTAAAAATTAAAAAAGTGATTATTATTTCGGTTTCTTACCACCAAAAGATTTTAACTTTCCTCTGTCGTTCCTTTGTCGTTTTTACCGAAACATTGAACAGAATGCATGAATAAAAAAAACACTAAATAAATTGTAATTTTTGTTCTAATAACCCTTAGTTTCCATATCTGGCGCAAAATCCTACGGCCATGACCAACTGCAAAAATTTTTCAGAAGTTTGTCAGTTCTCGTGAATTTAACACATAAAATTCGATAAATACTTGTTTTAAAAGGCTAATGTATTACTCTCTACTAATCTCTTTTTTCCAATTTTAAAGAATTTCTATTTTCTAACAGTAGTTTTATTAAAGCATTTTTAACCATTTTCAAGCCCTTTACCCCCTACTTCTCGCCCTCTCCCCTATTTCAACTTATTCCAAAATCATACTCGCGCAAACCCCCTTAGGCTATTTTTGAGATTTAGATCCGGAATATGCCACATAGTCGGATATAGGACTTTAACCCAAGGAAAAGATCATTCTAAGCCAGGGCAGGTCCCGACCTATGTTTATAGTAGTTTGTCAAATAAGATACTTGAATATTTTTCCATCCAGGATCCGTGTTAAGACGATTGTGAACATAATAGCGAAGAGCCTGAGCCAGTCTGGCCATGAAGGGTGTTCCCGGAGTGATGCAATTGCTGTCGAAGTGTTCCCCGGCTTCTTTTTTTGGGGGGACGGGGATTCCCTGCTCTTCCAACTTTTGTCGCACTTTGTCCACTTCTTCGTGCTTTTCTTTGCTTTCTTTGGAGGCTCGGAAGCGACGACTGCGCTGCTGATTCATTTTGGCCCTGGGCGCCACGCCGTCGACCGCCATGTAGAGAAGCCGACGTGGTCGGACGATATTGAAAATCCGATCGATGTATTCAAAAACGTTGATCATCATTTCGTCTTCTGTTTTCGGTGCGGGTTTATTCTCCGGATGAGAACAGGGATGGACGATAGCGTTCATGTCCAGATAGAGGTTATCAAACTCGATTCCGTTGGGGTTGGGTTTCGTCGTGTCCAACGGAACTTTCTGGCCATCGACCTCTTTGGCCTGTTCTTCCTGGGCATTGACAATGATTGAGGGGTACTTCCGGCTGAGCCAACGAAAAAATGCTGGAACTCCCATTGTAGTAATGAATTAATTATAAAACTGGGTTGAGTTTTAACTAAAAATTGTTAAAATTTATATAAAAAATTAAAAATATAAAATTCGTTTATTTAATTAAATAATAATTTAGCCATAAAATCAACATTCTGTAGAGAAAATAAACTATTAAAATGAACCAAAAAGCTGCATAATGAATTTTTCATCAATTAACGGTGGAGCATTGGTGCCAGAAGGAGAGGGAGTGTGGAGTGTGGAGCTATTTTCAAGGGCGACCCTCTATTTATTACCTTTCTTCCCTGACATGTCCATTAAAGGCGTACCCCTTAGACTTGCTATCCCCTTCATTCTTTTTCTACCAATTTCAAAAGTTTGTTTTATGGTGAATATAACACACAAATGGGATTATCATGCTTGTTCACAAAGACCGAGATTTACAAAGCGGGGTTAGCCCCAGGCGGTACAGGTACTAAACGCGTCCAAAAAATTGTTTTAAGTTCCACTTGACAAACACGGGTAAAAACATGTTATAGGTGAATTTTTAGATTTAGATAAAGATTTAGATTTTAAACTTCAAAAAGTGATTAAAACATGATTTTAGAGATAGATGAACAAGGGGGTAGGGTGGGGCCCACCCCCCCAGCCTTGAAATTTTAGGGGCCCTCTAGAAAAAAATCCAGGGCCCCCTCACCCAAATTTTCGAATTTTTTATCTCTGACCCCCCTCTAGATTTTGAAATCTGACCTCCTCCCCTTCCCTCTCAAGAAAATTTTAAGTATTTTTTTATACTAAATTTTCTTCCAAAAACGTGAATTTTTAACACAAATTCATGTTTTTACACCCTTTTTATACCTAAATATCGCTTTTTATTTAATAAAATATAGTATTATCTTATAAAAAAACTATTATTAAACATTTCATGGTTTAAAAGTATTTTGTTTTAAAAATGGGACCCCACCTGATCCCCCTCTAGGTTTCAAAATCTTCCCCCCCCCCGGGTCGACCCCCCTAGAAAGCTAGGGGGGGTTCGACCCCCCCTAGATTTTGAAATCCAGGGTAAACACCTCCCCCTAGCTTTTTGACCGTGTTCATCTATGATTTTAGATATTATAGGATTTACCCTATAATATTTAAAATGACAATATTTGGGATACACAATTTTTATTATTAGAAAATAATTTTGGTAAACCAATAAATCAAATTAAAAATATTGTTTTAACACTGCTGAAAGTCCAGACAATCCAAAAATTTACAAAAAAATTATAAATTCAATAGTCACATCTCACATGGACCACCAAAATACTGGACAACAAATTTGTTTTTGCTTGAAAAGCTAAATTAGTGCTAGTTTTAATCAGATTTATTTTTTTAAGCTGAAGCAAAGCGTAAAAATAAAGCTAGATTGCATAATGATGAATTTTTAATAAATTAAGCTTTTTTTGAAAAACGGTAAACAAACAAAAAATTAGTACCGCTGCGCGCTCAAGTTTCATTTTAGTTTTTTGTTTGAAAAAATACTTGTTTAACATGCATTTGCGTAATTTTTTTCTAAGACTAAATCAAATCCCAATCTACTCACTCACTTTCGCCAGTGTAAAAAAAAGTATTTTTCTCAAGGGTAAGTCACATTCTTTCACGGCAATTTGGCTTTGGGCTTACTAAACACAACTTTATTGGAAAAGAGATTTGAGCAAAATCTTTGGTTGATCTCAACTTGAATCTCAAATCTGAGATTTGGAATTCCGTGGACATTTTGAAGATTCAGCAGACAATTTGCGACACCCATTAACTAAGTACCCACTTACGTTAAAAACGCAATAAAAACGTCAAAATGGCGCATCATACAAGGAAGACATCAGTGAATTTGGAAATGGAGGCGCTGCACTCAAAAATAGCAGACCTGGAATCTGAACGAAGTCAGCTGTTGGATCGTGTAAAAATTCTGGAGGACGCCCAACAACA
>JASAMX010013647.1:0-10927 GCA_030248175.1 Microlaimidae sp. YZB2_3 | reverse complement strand
TAAAAATTGTGATAGTCAGTGCTTGTTGTGTTTAATGTATTTTGGTTTTTCGTGATAAAGCGACTAACGAAAATAATAATAAAATAAAAATCTGCATTCATGAGCCATTTTAACGCAAATAACATACTATTTTAATGTTAAGTTTAATTGTTTGTTTGGTGTTGTATTTGAATTTAATTATAAAATAAATCCCTAGCCTTGAATTTCCATCCTTATTGAGTTTTAATTCTTATGTTGTGTGTGTGTGTGTGTGTGTGTGTGTGTGTGTGTGTGTGTGTGTGTGTGTGTGTGTGTGTGTGTGTGTGTGTGTGTTTGTGTGCGTGTGTGTCTATGTGTCTGTGCGTGTGTGTGTATGTATGTATTTTTGTCAACTGGTTTACAAGGTCAACTAGGTTCCCAACAAGCTAAACAAGGTTAACTCGGCCAACTAGGTCAACTCGGTCAACTAGGAGGTTAGTAAGGTTAACAAGGTCGATTCGGTCAACAAGTCCAACTAGGTAAACAAGATCAACTACGTAAACAAGGTCAACAAGGTAAGCAAGCTTTGAACTAGGTACCTAGTTACTTTTAACTCGGTCCACTTTTTTCTGAAACCTAGTTTGGGGGGTTTTGTTCACATACAAGTAGGCCAAAAAACGCATGGGAACGCGCACGTTGTTAAAAAAATCATTGAAAATTATTACGGTTTTTACAAAAACGCTTTCATTGTATAAGCAAAACCAGCAAAGAATATTGCGGTTTAAATAGAAAAATGCGTGAATTGCATAAATAAAACGATTATATGGCAAAACCGTGTTTAGCAAAACAAACAAAAACAAAAATGAACTTTTATGCAAAAAAAATTTAAGTAGTTTTTAAAAATTTTAAACACACGTATATACATAGCATGGAAAAGTTTTTGAATATGAATTTTTATTTTTATGCATTTTTATGCACTATTTTTATGCATTATTAAAAGATTTGCAAAATTTTTCTGCTGCACATTTTCTAATATAATTTATTGCGCGGCCTTAGGTTAAAACACTATTAAATAATCTAAAAACGGTAATTAAAAAAAATCTAAAAACAAAATCGTTTACCAATATTAAAAAGAAAACTTTTTAAATTGTTAATGTTTCTTTGACCACAATACTTTTCAAAAATAAAACTTTAAAAAAATACGGCTACCAAGGGCGTAGCCAGGGGGGGTTGTAGGGGTGGCAACCCCCCCCCCCCTTTTGGGTTGGCGGAGGTAAAAATTTGGGGGTCCAAAGAGAACAATTTTAAAAAATTTCCTCGCGCTTCGCTCCGCTCAGCGCTCGACATTTATATACCTTTTTACAACATTTAACTGATGTTTTTATTGAATTTCAAAGACAATTTTAGAAAATTTTTTCGTGCTATCGCACGATTTTTAATGTTATACCTTTTTTAAACCGGAAATTTTTCAAGTTTAACTTAAAAAAACAATGCAAATAACAACAAAAAGAATCACCTAGCGCGAAGCGCAAAAATTTTTACCCTTTTTTAATGTCTTTTTTACGGTATTTTGAAAATTTCGGCGTACAACCCCCTACAACCCCCCCCCCCTTTTGAAAAATTTGTATGGAGTACAACCCCCCCTTTCCGAAATCCTGGCTACGCCCCTGACGGCTACTGATTTGAATGAGCTTCTATTCAAGTTCGGAACCGTCCGGAACTTTATTACAAGCAAGAAAAATATACATGGACAGCATTAACCAGGCAAACAGCTGAGAAGTAGTGAAAAAGAGTAAAAAGTAAAAAAAGTCATCGACATTTTCTTAGCTCTACGCCCGAACGAACAATGCTACCCCAGTGTGAAGCTAGCGGTCGCAATGCCACCGGTGGCATTCCCACCGTTGGCGGTGGAATTCCCACCAGTGGCATTGCCACCTCAGTGTGAATGGGGCTTTACTGTTTAATAGATACATATGGATAAAATATCTGATGTTTTTGTTGTATTTCGTGCCTTATTGTTATAAAAATGCATTTCATTTGCCAAATAAACAATATAACATGTAAACAAGGAATGCATCTTTACAAAATTCACCTGAAAATTTCTTTTTAATGTAAATGTAAACGTTGATAGCTATGCTACTACAGAGCAATATACCCCACGGCGCAACCGGTATGGCCCGACTCGCTCCCGCCGACTCGCTCCCGGCCCAACTCGCTCCCAGCCCAACTCGCTCCCAGCCCGACTCGCTCCCAGCCCGACTCGGTCCCAGCCCAACTCGCTCCCAGCCCGACTCGCTCCCAGCCCGACTCGCTCCCAGCCCAACTCGCTCCCAGCCCAACTCGCTCCCAGCCCGACTCGCTCCCAGCCCGACTCGCTCCCGTTTAAAACTGTAAACGCATTTTTATAACAGAATATTAGTTTAGTAAAAAATGTACATATGACACAAAATTATATAACAAAAGGAAGATTTGATGCAATGCGTGATGCAGTGTATTATTAGACATTATGCTTTATCGCACAGTAAAGAGGCTTAGGCTTAGGCTGAGGCTTAGGCTTAGGCTTAGGAAAATCCATCTTCCTTTTGTTATATAATTTTGTGTCATATGTACATTTTTTACTAAACTAATATTCTGTTATAAAAATGCGTTTACAGTTTTAAACGGGAGCGAGTCGGGCTGGGAGCGAGTCGGGCTGGGAGCGAGTTGGGCTGGGAGCGAGTTGGGCTGGGAGCGAGTTGGGCTGGGAGCGAGTCGGGCTGGGAGCGAGTTGGGCTGGGAGCGAGTCGGGCCGGGAGCGAGTTGGGCTGGGAGCGAGTTGGGCTGGGAGCGAGTTGGGCTGGGAGCGAGTTGGGCCGGGAGCGAGTCGGCGGGAGCAAGTCGTGGGCAACCCCGGCGCAACAGGTTATAGTCTGCCCATAACTACTTTTTGAAAAAGGAGATCTTCGTGAAGAAAAACAACTGGGTTTTGTTCTCAATTCTTTTTGTATAATAAAAAAGAAGTTTAACAATTTTTTGTATTATAAAAATTAGTTTAATGTGAGCATAATACTTACTTTGTAAAACTACGTTAACGCCTAATTTCTAAATGGCGGCTATTTTGCGGCGCAAATCGAACACGTAAAAATTCAGACGCTACTGGAGAATTAGATAAAATTGCTGGTTTTAATTAGTACAATAAAGACTTAAATAATTATTTTAGTTATAATTAGCGAGACTAGATTAAAACAAATAATGATATCCGCAACCGGATAGATATCATGCATATTATCATCGTGATTCTCGATTCTGTTTTTAGCCCATTGTGTAAATAACATTAAAAAACGTAACAACATATCATTTTAATTAGTTTTCACATATAATTGTTTAACGTCATGATTATGAAAATCACATGATAATCTTGGACTCATTTGAGTTTTTAAGCCTATTAAATCTAATTTTTGCATAAAACTTTATAAAAAAAGGACGTCGAAAAATTGAAATAAATAAAGTTTTAAAAAAATTTAAAGAATTTAAATCGTATATAAAGTAAAAATTAGAATTTTAAGTAAGCTATAAACTCAAACTATAACCTCTGAATTCGAAATATTGTTTGCATTAAAATTTTAAACTGGTTTAACTCCTTTGCAACTACATGGTGTTGTATTATAGTGTTGTAATATATTCGAAAAGCTAAAAAAAATAAGTAACTTGAGAAATAATCTATTCACTATCATAATGTAAAATTTTGATGCTTTTTATCGTATGATGTAAAAACAACCAATGCCAGCAGGAATTTACCAAAGTTGTTTTGTTATCAGCAGGCGGAGATAGCTAGTCAAAGCTGGGCTGGGTCGAGTTAGGGTCTGATTTGTAACCAAAATTTAAAGGCACGACTAAGATTCTAAATATCAGCAAGTCGGCGTTCCAACTATTTCTTTTAGAACAATTAGTCCCTGTATTCTGTGATAATTTTTTATAATGGCGCTGTAAAAACCATTTTCACAGTTTACAACTGAAAACTAAGTTACGTAGGTAGCTGATGAGGTGGTTTGAAGCTTATTTAAATTATTTTGTTTAAAAACTGAATATGAATTGGTATAGAAGAATTTAGGGTTGTATGTTGCCCTTTCTTCCCAATATTTTTGTGGACAATACGATTTTTTTCTAAAAATTCTGAACTACATAAAGAGGTATTACCCTTAAATATGTTTTGTTAGTTTAGTGTAAGTAAACTTCAAAAAAACTATTTAATCTTAAAGGAGTGGGTCCAGCGGGGTCGTACCAAGATTACAAAACAAAGTAACACAATTGTGTAAGTCGATAGCAATTAAACCAATCAAATACATCGAGCGCCGAGCAAAAGGAAGCACGAGAAATTTTTTTAAAAAATGGCCGTTCTAGACCCCTAAGTTTTTAGCATCGCCAAACCAAAAGGTGGGGGTCTAACACCGAATTTTTACCCTTGCCGACTCAAAAGGGGGTTCTTAACCCCCTAGACCCCCTGGCTACGCCCATGCCCAATATATTAAAACGGTCCAACTACAAAAAAAAAGTTTTTAATATTAAATTTAACCGTTAATATTACAACTTCGCTCCCCTAAAAAAATTCAGGGGCATCCCGGAAACTCCCACCAAAAAAGTTCGGGTTGCAGTACTAAAAATAAAAAAAAAATTTGATACTAAAGGTTTAAGGAGAACAAAATTGTACATTACGGTTGTGTAATTAAGATTAATTCCCAAGATACTTATTTTTTTAGCTTTCAACAAAAAACACTTTTCAATATTGGAACGCCATATAACATCAAGAATGTATAAGAGTAAAGAATTCCAACTGTGTGATAAACAATTTTTTCTAATTATATGTTAAGATTAACATGATGACTTAGTTTACATTGTGGGCTAAAAACATGGTCAAGAATCACGATGGTAATATTCATGATATATATCCGGTTTTTGGAACATTTTAATGTTTCTATGCAATTATATGTTTTAATCAAAAGCTAAAAATAACTGAAGTGCATTATCTATGTCTTTATTTCACTAATTAAAACGAGAAAACTTGTCTAATTGTCCAAGCGTCTCGATTTTTCCAGAAACAAATTAAATAACAGTTTTAAAACTAAAGCTTTATTTTTATTTTCGCTTGGTTAGGTGGCAGTAAATATAGTGACGGCACCAGGAAGCCACATAGAATTTTCTTTTCATTTAATCCGAAACAAAGTATATAAAAGTTTATTTTGAAAGCGTTTATATATAAGCACGCACAATTAACGTTTCAGACAGGTTAAAATGCTTTATTTAATTAAAAAACTCGAGGTATATTTGGCTGTGTTACATTTTCAGTGATACTAAAGATATATTCTATGTCTATCAGGGTGAAAATAGATGAGTGGTAAAGTAACCACTCGTTTTTTGAGAAAATATCACGTGCAGAAAAACACATGACGCAACTAAATAATTATTGATTACATAACCGCTGAAAACTTTTTTTAATTTTTCTCGCTTACCGGTTTATTGTTTATTTCTTCCTAGCGGAGAGCGGTTACGCCCGGAGCGGAACGGTTCAGCCTGGAAGACTTTAGCTTTAGGTAGGAAGATTTTCAATCACTGTTTACTTATTATGAAAAAAGTCTGATATACCAATACCAGATAACGCAATATACTATATTGCAAGAACGTCTTTTGTGTGCACAACTTTGCAATAATATTTTATTGCAGAGTAGATATTTTGATATTTCGTTAGAAAATAAATAATCGTCAGAATTTTGTGTTAGTTTGTCTTTTAGTACTAAAAGTTGTTGTAAAAAAATTTTTTTTTGAAGAATAAAAAGCTTGCCCACTGTCTAAAATACTATTTTGAAATCTGATGTTTTTTTGGACATTCTAACGGTAATTATTGACTTGACCATAGTTTATTTTAACGATTTTTGTAGTTCTGACAAATAATTATATGCTTTCTGATAAAGATAGTTAACTTGGTTTTTCTACATAATGTGGTCTACGGTGCACAGATAAGACATAATAGAGCAATTGCACTAGCGATTGTGTGCGGAAAAAATAACTTCGGTGTGAGGAAAAAATAACTTCTGGAAAATATTTTCCGGAAAAATATCTTCTTTCAGCAGTAAATTATTCAGTATTATTAAAAACCTTTAAAGCTTTTTTAAACTTTTTATGTCGTTTTAGCTTGATTTTAAGGTTTCGCTTAGGCTTAGGGAAAAAAGTTTTCTTTAGTTGAGAATTTAAAAGTCTTTCAGAAGATATTTTGCAGAATGTATTTTTTCCGGGCGCCGCGAGATCATGATTTCTAATAGTCCATACTGCCTGCCAAGAAAAAGAAAAAGGCGATCCCCTAAAAAAATACACTCAATGACATTAACTATAAAAATCATTTTTTGCAGCCCAAAATAAAAATTTCTACCACACATAATATTTTTTATACATTGATCTAATTAAATACTTTTATTTTTTTAGTTTGATGAAATGTCAATTTAAAAAATCATACTCACAGCAATCTTTGACAAGCGCGAAATCCCACTTTTTCAATTAGAATGTTATATTTGTAATGTGTAAGAAACAGCTATAAATTTGAAAAAGTGGCGATTTGCGTGCTAAAATATTCTGTTAGTATGATTTTTTAATTTGACATTTATAACTAAAAAAAAATGCAAATTATATAATTAGATCAATAGTATAAAAAATCACGTGTGTAGAAATTTTTATTTGTGAGCAGTTCAAATAAATCAATTTTTATAGTCCACATAATGTCTAAACTCAGTCATATTTCTGTCTAAACATACGCCCCGATGAAAAATCGCCCCTTTTTCCTTATTCTTAAACATTTTCAAGCTAGTCTACCACTTTTTTGAATTAAATTAAAAAAAATAGCCTAATAAACTATAGTTTTAGCTGTGCAATGACATATGTTTATAATCATTCCGTTGCCAAGATATACTTTTTTAAATAAAAAATAATAATAAGAAGAAGATGATATTTAATTATAAAATTTACCCATGTTGTTTAATTATAGTTAGTGCGTGCAGTGCGCTCCAGACAAATTTTACCTACTTCTTTAAATATGTTCCCGCGATGCCGTGCGCCAATGATTCAATTATAATTCTACAGTAAAAATAATAATAAGAAGAAGATGATGAATAATTACAAAATTTACTCACTTCTCTAAGTATAGTTGTGGTGGTGGGTTAAATTCAGGTGCACCCGCACACCGATGATTACCTACCGCGCGTGCGCCCCGCCCACCGACGCTTATTATTATTTTTTAATAAATAAAACTTTAATTAATTTTGTCATAAGTAATGTAAGAATTAAAAAAAAGTACTTTTTGTTTTCGGATTTCCGCGCGTTGAAGCAGATGCGCTGATTTGTTGTTCTGCCACCAATTAAACCCGTCTCTTTTTTTTCGTTTTTATGAGGGGATGTTGTTGTCTCTCTTACAATCCTTATTTTGCCAAAAGGCTGTTATTGTGCGTTGGAGTTTTTACTTTTATTTTTAAATTTTTTATTTTGATCAATAAATCGATAACAATGACCTAAATCAAAAAAGTGCTCCCTAATAAAGTTGCGTAATTCCTTCTTCTTTCTTATGAGCCCATTTTATTTTTGATCAACCAATAACGAATGAGAATATCCTTTTAAGATGAGCGTTGAATAATAATAATAATAAGAAGAAGAAGAAGAAGGTTCTGAATTTCAAAATTTACCCACGTTCTCTAATTATGGTTGGCGCGGCGCCACGGGGCTAAATCGCCCCGTGGCGCTCCCGCGCCACCCATGATATGTACACCGCAGACTAGTTCGGATCTTTTCTGTCTAAACATATGCCCACTTTTTTTGCTTTATTCATAGAGCGATTCTCATAAATATTAACGACAGTAAACTTGGTTTTTCTACAAAGTGCGGTCTGCGGGGCACAATTAAAACATACTAATAAAGACAATAGTTTTTGAGGCTTTGTACACGCGCAAAAAAAGACAAAAACTAATTTTTCTCATTTTTTCAATGACAGGAATAATCAATCAATACCGGTAGATGAAAAAATAAAATAAATAATCTCTAATTCTGTCTACTCCTCCGCCTCCTAGCACTTCGTATGTAATTTACACACAATACAACCAGAGTCAAAACTCAGGACAGGTCTGAACCTTACATTAGAATTTTACTGACCAACAATGGCGTTGTGGATCAATTTTTTCTCAAACGCTCTGAAAATAATTCTGTAATGTCATAAATCTGTTGAAATCTTAGCTCTAAACAACCTTCGTTCAAATGCAAGATGTTTGATGATCGTGTTTGATGTTTCATGATGAAATCAAACTAAAAAAAGGTAATAACGTTTTAACTCCAGCTTTTAACATTTTTTTAAATAACTCCGTTTAGGTATTCCAAAGTTTGTTTTTAAATCTTGCAGTTTTGCTGGCACCATACTGAAACCTAAGCGGGTCGTAGATGAACGCTGGAGGGATCAAAGTCTTGTTTTCCAAACAAGCCGTGTTCTGTGTTGCTGATACGAATAGAATTGTCAGAAAGTCAGAAAAAAATCGCACGCCGGCTTAAAGCCTACTTATTTTTGCAGTGTTGCTGACGCAATTAAATACATGAGAAAAAGTTCAAAGGAATTACAAGGTCTAAAGCTATTTATTCTAGTAACCCATGTTTTTTTTAAATTTAATATAACTTTTTCAAAAAAAACAACGAAGTGTGGTCGTGTAGCGTTCGCTGTCTTTAGATAAATATACCATAAACCTCTATAAATAGATACCACTAGGGATCGACCGGGGCCCCGGCCCCGGCCGCGGCTTGCCCCGGCACTTTTTTTCCACCCCGGCCCCGGCCCCGGCAAACGCAATTCTCTCTACCCCGGCCTTGGCCCCGGCCCCGGCAATTTAGCTGTCAAATGAGCCGGGGCGAACCGGGGTAAGGACCCCTAAGAAGGCAAATTTTAAAGCGCTTCTAAACATTTTTGACAGTAAAATATTATACAAGATTTTATCTACAGAGCTAATTTAATTGTTTTAATATTAGGATATTTATTGTTTATTATGCTATATTAAGATTTTCTAAAGCCTCTTTATTTTATAAAGATTCCTTATTTTAATCACGAATCCTTATTCTAAAAATTTAAAGATATCTTGAGTATTAAAAGCCGTTTGTAGATTTTATTTACAAGATGAGAGTTTGACAGTAGATATCTATGGTTGAATTATATCTGGCTGACCTCTAGTAAGTTTGTATAAGAGACGTAAACGGATCAATTAAAATTGTGCGGTTATAAAATTTTAAATAAACGAATTGGAACGCATATTTTTTTTTAATTCCTGCTTTTCAAAAAATAGACCTAAATTAGTCAACTTTCACGCTTTAAAAAATTGTATTTTTGTTCCAAATTGTGTAATTTGATAAATAAGTGTTAAAATATGGTATTTAATCTTAAATATAAAACCGTTTTTACTAAAAGTTTTAAATGATTTTAATGTTAAATAGTCAATTCAATACTGCAAATCATTGAGGTCAGCTAGGTTTTATTTGCCTCCATAATTACAAGACGTATTTTGCATATATTGGAGTTATTTTAATATCGTTGCTAATATCAAAAATATATAAAACAAGAGAAATTTCGGCTAGACAGGGAATTTTTTACCTAAATTTTACAGGAAATGTTGCACTTGTGTTTTCACGCGCAAGCTATTTTCTGTGCACTCAATAAAACTTTTCTCGCACAGCGATATTTCGTACACCAAAAAACTCTTTTTTTTTCAAGACTATTTTACTAAATCGTTTTGTGCAAAAAATTAGCAGAAAATGATGATTGAATTCGATCATGTGTGGGTTGATTAGAACGGTTTATTATACAACTGGACATAGGGTAGTACATTTAATTTCGGCACTTTTTTGTTTTTCCGATGTAACTTTTCACTGTATGGCCCGAATTTCATGTTTGATAGCTCATTTTGAAGCTTTCACGATACTGCGTTGCGTCACAAAAGTTTTACTGTACGAAAGTAGTTTTTTTACTTAATTAAATCAGTTTTTAAAAAAAATGGAAAATTGCTGAAATTAAATGTGTGCATTTAATTTCGGCACTTTATAAACAATTGATTGTTTCTCAGTCAAAAAATCATCATTTTCAAAAATTTAAAAGCCTATCATTATCTCCAGACAGTTTTCTTTAATTTAAGCTTCTACTTGTTGTTCAACGTGTAACTGGCAAAAAGTTACAGCTGAAATGCCAAATGGTATCAAAATGAGCAAAATTTGGGGAAAAAGTGCAATTAATTTCGGCACTTTTTAAAAGGACCCTCTTAATCGAGTTTAAGTGCAGTGCTATGACCCGTACACATTTCAACGTTGTCTTTTAACTATTTACAATAAGTTTAACACCCGACCACTTAATTCAACCCGTTTTTACCTACAGCAATATGTGAGCCGAAATTACACTATTTTATTTTATAACGATTGCTCACCACAGACGCAACGTAGAATCACGGGGAGCTAAAAATTAGGAAAATAGACTAAATTTTACCAGGACAATTTAATTTTTAAACCAATTTATTGCGTAATTATGAAATGCCCATGTTCTAAGAACGAGTATCAATTTTATTTTTTTATAAATTGACAATTTCACATGAAAATATCATAACATAACAAATAAAAAGCTCACGACAGTCATCTACATATAATTAGGTCTCATTTGAGCTATCAAACGTCGTATTCCGTCCAGGATTACCAAAGATATAGTCCAAAATCGAAAATGCCCAATTCGGAAAAGTGCCGAAATTAAATGCACTACCCTATTTGCTTGGATTATATACATTTGTAATCTTGCGTTTATTTTTAGGTGAATATTGGAAATTGTTTTTAAATTTTGTTACGTTAAAAAATTCAAGCTGATGTCTAGTCTTTATTTTAGAATTTTTAAGTTTATTGTAAATCTACACAATAGAGCAATACGTAACTGAACGAAGAGACTAAC